>VOMN01101528.1:0-24806 GCA_014899125.1 Orchestia grillus
GAGTTTACTGTTGGAATTTCGATCGGTTAGAAACACAAATCCTGGCGAGGTTTGAAGAATGACGCCAAAGTTCTCGTTAATGGGACGGGTTCCATTCTAAAAATTTTGATGCGAATGTGATTTATTTCAATACGACGAAAGGTTGAACTCGAAAGACATGTCATTTCTTTCAAGGTGAGGCAAATTTATGCTGCACAGGTAGAAAAGTATGTATAGTGTAACTGTTGGCCTAATTTGTGACTTACCAGGTACTGTAACTGAACTAGTGACGTACTAGGTAACTGAAAATTAACTAGTTATAAGTTAATTAAAAATTGTTGGCGCGTCTGTTTGGTAGATATAGCTTAATGCACTGATTCCTACTCTTCGCAAATTGAATTATTCCGTAGTTATTCCCCATCGTTCGAAATGTATTAATACCATTACTGTGCATAGTTGACATGTACAATTTCCTGTACTCTATTGTCGCATACGCTTATCATTTCTAGGCCTGCTGGAGTAGGGTTACCGCTATCAGTGGGCGTCAATAGACAGTTCGACTTTCTCGTGCAAGATAGCAGGCAGTAGAGGGCAACGTCGACCCCTCCGTTATTGATTAGTGTTAGTCATCAGGCTGTGAGTCACGCCCTGCTTCCACGGAGCCGTCCGTCTCACAGTACCTTGAGGTTCTCAGCTCCTACTCAGACACTGCATCAGTGTTCGTCGTGGGAGCTCTGTAAGCTTCCTTGTGTTGTAAAAGGTCCTGCAATTGTGCTCAGCTATGGCTAACAGTCGAATGATTTTCACTGATCGATTGCGAGAGGAAATATGTTATATGCAACATCGCTACCTCGAACCCGGGTCTGTAACCGAGAGGACTCGAGTTCGAACCTCGACTAAGGGAGGCATTTTCACCTCACTAGGAAGTGCTTCCCTTGAAAAAGGAAGTTTAAACCACATATTCCTCACATCCCTCACCACACCAGTAGTTGTAAGGCATTTGAAAACCCAACGGTAAAACGTGTTATAATTAATAAAGGTTCTCTGGGCTCGAGTTTGCGTCATGATGCAACTGATTTCAGTATATTTTAAGTTCTTCATAGCTACGTAGCAGACAATCGTATGGTACGATTCTTAATTAGCCGTCTTAAACCACATTTTTACTGGTTGGTCTCGTGCTGATTGATCAATTCATAAAAAGTGGATGATGACCTTTGAAATTAATGATAAACATCTTGGTATCGCTTTCATAGGGCGAAAAAATCTCTAAATACTTGGTAGCTTCTGTTCGCGAGTGAAAATTAAATCAACCAATTTATATTGGTGCGAAGGTATTAAATCATTTATGTATTGGACAACCGAACAACAATGAAATTGATTTAAATTGACTACTGATGTATCATTGTATTAGACGACTATTAAAAACTAAATTACTCGTTTTCATAATTATATTATTGTACATCAATCTCCCCCTCTGGATAGGCAATAAGGCTAGACTAGTCAGATTTATCTATCGTATTCTATGGGAGGTGGCGACCCCATGTGGGGCCCTGCTAGATATAGATAGGCCTTAACTTAACGTCCACACGTAATCTATTCTTACTCGAGGTCCTGCCTCCACCTGTTTACCGTGCGACACAGGATGGGTCTAGACGTGAGGGAGAAGCGGCGTCTTGTGCTCTTGCTTGACCTTGGCAGGAGTTCATTGAGTTCAGCCGTGGTGGGGGTTTAGCAGCAATGACGCATTTGGCTTCCTCAAGTTAGGTCCAAATAAGAAAACTCCTTTGGTTTTGCTTCAAAGGACTAAACTGTTTAAACTTGTCGGGTCTGCGTGGACTTGCGTGGAATAAACTTTTTAGTTGAGCCTTTTGATAAAATTTTACTGAGCATGAGTGACAAAAAAAATTTCCACGCTCATTTACCTCCAACGTTGATTTTTCTAGAAACCGTGTAGGTGAAGACAAGCCTCTGCATACTTGTTTTGTGACTGACTCAAATACTGTTTGGTGCAATCGTGCCAGCCCAACAAATGAACTCGGAGAACTTGGCAGTGGGCGCAAATATATCAAGCGCTGCTGCGGCAGTGCCTCTGAAACCCGAGAATTGGTTTATTTTCTCTACGTAATGTTCTCTTGTCTTAGAGTGACCATGTTTCTCGTTAGCAATGACGGAAAAATATAAAATAATCATATGACTTGTCCAATACTTGTCCAATATTTGAGTTTCCCTCCGCCTGAATGCAACGGCAGGCGCTAAGGTATAGCACTCACGTGAGCCAACTGCAAAGCATTTTCTACTCAGTGAAACTCGTTTTGCTTTTTCATAGCAATATATTTGATCTCTATAACTTCCTATTTAATTTTGTCTTCGTAATATTTATCGTCCCGTGCACATTACTTTTCTTTAATTGAGTCATTACTTTGGATTCTCTCGCTGAACGCTTCCAAGGTGATCGAACGGAGCATTTTCTTGTCAGCTTATTTTTGGTCTTTCCTGATGGTCACCAACGTCTATGGTACACCGTTAATAGATGCTACTGAATGCTAGGATATGTACAGAGATTTAACTTGATAATTTAGCGGGCCTTTTTTCATTGTTCGTATATGTATATTCCGTAACCTTAATGGCTGTTTTTGAAACGCCTCGTCTGATCTGCACTAACTAAGGTTCATCAATCTAATGGCTTCTTGTTTGTTTCAGTTGGACGTTGTTGCGTTCGCAAACCTGGCCCAGCTGGTGTACATGGACCCCGACGTGAGCTACAGCCTACGTGATTGGCTGCTCGAGAACTGCCCCAACCTTCGAGGGTTCTGCGACCGCCTCAAGGAGCGAGCTTTCCCGGACTGGGATGAGATGTGCTCGACCCTGGACCTGAACTCCCACCTCCCCAAGCCTCCTCCTGAGGAGGAGAAGAAGGAAGAGAAGGAAGAAGCCAAGGAAAAGGAGGATGCTAAGGAGGAAAAGAAGGAAGAGGAGAAGGAAACCGATGAAAAAGAGAAGGCTCAAAAGGAAGAGGACGCTGCCGATAAGGATGATAACAAGAAAACTGAAGAAAAGGAGAAGTAAATGCTGGACGACTGAGAAGTTGCTCGTTTTTGTAACGAAAGGATAGATGAGGATCGCGACTTCAACGATATTATGGACTAGGAAGAGTAAACCAAATCAATTTGTAATATATGATAACGAAATAGGTGTTAAAATTGAGAGGAGCTTTACTTTATTTGGAGTTTTAGCTTGTTTGATACAGCGAATCTTCACACCTTTTGTATAGTAATTGTTAAGTCTTAGCTGGAAGCGCTCTTACGGCAGCATGTTCTCCGTCTGACCTTAACCTCATCGGCTTTTAATTCTTTGGGGGCATTTTATATGTCGTCTCGAGCATTCCTCTGGCATTTGTGTCCATTCAAGTTAGATTCCATGGTATGGGGGCTGCTGAGCTTAGGTTTTATTGAGTTTTTTGGCATATCTACTTGCCGTTCATGTTGAATACTCCGACCTGATTCGTCACAAACTCACTAGCTTCCATTTTGAATATTTTGTATGATTGAGCTCAAGTTTAAATAAAAGGTCTTTAGTTGCGACGGTATGGTAATCTTCACGTTGGTTGCATCAATTACGAATATGTCGAAATTAATTCAACCATGATCTTCGTGACGTGCTAATTTTTGCAATCATGTTCATGTAATTTATGCCGTTTAGATTTTCGTGCACGCAACTCCCGAATGAATATAGGCTTAGGGCCCAACGTAACTGTAGCTCTTTTAATCATTCTAACGAATAAAAATAGTTTTTTTTTAAATGGCGATTTGGCTCAAGTCTGTCGACTCCCTTCTCGTATACGTTCCAATATACTCATTTTAATTTTATTGTAAACGTTCATTTTATTTTGAACTGAAATTGTTGAGTATTTAGGAAGTTGTTTTAGTTCATCGCAGCAGTGAACTTCTTTTAATTGAAAGAAATCAATTGAAGTTATTTGAATGACCTAAAAATAAATTGGACTCCGTGAGAATTTGTCTCACGAAGATCGCTAGTATTTTAACTCGTGTTCTCATGAATGTCAAGCGTCAACTTTTATTTAATCTTTCATCCCTTTCACATTTGGACGATTAAAGCTGGTATTTTAACAGCGTGTCTCATTTCTGATTTTGATTTTCCAAGTTACTTGAGATATTATCGGTTGATAGCACGCAAGTGGTTGTTGATAGATAGCGTAACTCGGGCGAGTCCAACATCCGCGTTATGGCGGTGAGCTCATTGAGCTCCCACCGCTCTGGTTGCCCTGCGATGTGTGTGAGACGTAGTGACTAGAGTCCGTTGGCTGGCAACGTACGTTCTTTGAGGATACCGGTGGAAGTTGCTCACTGTAGTAGTGTTGGTCATAATTTTGTATGATTCATAGTCGAATGATCAGTTGAGTACGGTTACCACGTTACTTGTTCTGAAGGAGTTCTCGTAGCTCTTCAGTATTGCCGCTAGTTGTTCATTCTTTTTATTGCTTGCTGGATGTTCAACATAAAAAGCTTGTCTGTTAGTATACCATAGATGAACGTCGACATAGATGCCCTCTTACCATTGTCGAGTGTCAATCGACTCGTCGCTGAGCTGAAAATTTTTGTCAGTCATTGCATTAGTGCATTTCCGAGTCAACATGCATAAACTCCTGCAACCCTTTCTTTGAAGTGGCTAGGAGTCTCAGTCGACTTGAGTTTGCTACAGCGACCAAACCCTGTAAGCAAAATCTTGGTAGCAGCGGAAGCCTCATCAGTATTTGTACGTGCGAAAATTTTGCATTCGTATATTGTTTTAAATCGAAGCACTAAGAAGGTGCGAGACGTGGGTCACCACCCTTCCAACACTCGTAAAGCGTCTACATGATTATGAGGCATTTTTACGTTGCCGGCAACTGCCGTCAACCATCAGTGTGTAGGTCTGTACTCAGCGTAACTTGTCGTCCCCTCGTTCCGTCTCAGTTGGTTTGAACAACATTTGAAATCTTAGATCGCAGCGAAGTTCGAGTTCTCTCTATTTGTAACTTTCTATTATTTTATAAAAATCCTTTAGTTATAAGTTACCTGCATTTTATGTTCTTGAATTTTGGACTCAAGCTCATGCTGCCTCTTTTTCTGAAGTGTCAACGTTAATGGAATGTGAACCGTATGAAGTGTGCGAAAAAGAATTGCATTCAATTACGTGGACTGCGTCTGCGTTTGTCTTCTGACGTATTTCCGGAACGAAAAAGTCACTCGAGTCCTTGAAACTTTTCTATCACTTGAAACAAATCCTGGAACGGCAACGGACTTGAACACGGCACCTTCTGAGTGCTCGTTGACGCCGATCTTGGCGCTTTCATCTGTCACCTCCGATGGTCGTCAGGAGACGAACCGGATGTGGTCATCTCCGGAAAAGACGCAGCGCGGATCTCGTTGCTCCTTGTAACGCACAACTTTTTCACTTCGACACCGCTCTCTCAGTTTGTCATGACACTAGGTTTAAGATCCTTCTCACTGTACATTATTTTTGTAATGAATGTTAGATCAGGCCGTTGATTGCGAAATCAGAACTTTAAAATGGTCTCTATATTTATTACAGTTCCTTATATTTAGTTGAGCCTTTCTCTCATGTCGGTGTAGTAAGAATAAATCTTTTTAACACTTCACCGTGTTTTTTTTTTGTCCCAACAACTGAAATATTATTTTATTATTTACCGTTGAGTTCAATGATCGATTTCATTCGACTTGATCGGTTAGAAATTAGAACTTTATCTTTACTTGTAAGGCCGAACGTAGTAAATTAATATAATTTTGCGGAGAAGCCTAACGAGGGAGCGGCACCTACAGCTTACTCTCGCCTGTACAAGAATTCACTTAAGTTAAAGCCACTTTTTGTACCAGGACTCCTCGATCGTCCGTGTCGTTCAAAATTGGACTGATAGTACAACTTCGAATGGCTGTAGCTGTATTGAAATGGCGAATGATACTCGCATAATAGGCCTCAACATTATCCATGTTGTGGATAGGATGGTGACCAAAATGGTCGATTTTCATCAGGCGGCAAAAGCTTGTTGTAGCCTCCGCTTTTTGGTTTTGTTCGTTCATTTGCAATTATTACTTAGGGAAAATTTTTCTAACATTCACGATAAGCACTCACTCGTCAATCTCGGGAGCATGTTTAGTTGATCTGTTGTTATAATCGGAACTTCGCTCGTTTTATATAGCAAACTGACTAGTTAGTATATACGCTAATGAGATTTAAACGTAGATGACCTCTCAGTGCTCTCCACCCACTCAGGCCAACACGCCACACTTGGTCAGTACGATGATACTCTCGTAAACTGAGCATGATCATATCTCATTCAAGTTACAACACAAGTTTAATTTTTCATGGGTTTCCCAAATCAAACATTTTAATGCAGTTTATAAAACTGTTCAAGAAACTGGTCTCAGAGGAGCCTACAGGAATAAAGGTGTTTAATATTCGACTTTAAATTTTTAAGTGTGGGGCTTGCTTAGTTATTATTATTTATCTGGCCTTTATTAAAATTTTAATGTGATAAAACAAATTTAATTCCGACTGTTTTAAAAAATATTGGGAAAAAAATTACAAAACATCAGTTCAAGGAAACCTGCGCGGCCAAAATTATAATTTCAACGTACTCTTATGTTCTTCGAATCTGCGCTGGAACATTTCTCGTCTAAAAGCTTTTTCCATTTTGCTTGTATTCTTCCGCCTCACCCGTGACAATATGAAAGACTTAGAATCTTAAATATGCGTACTTTTTCGTTTTAGAAATAGTCCCAAGATAATGTATGAAATTTTACCAAATCTAAATGTATCTTCATAATCAATTTATTATCTGATTTACTTCCTATATCGTGACAACATTCATCACGGGGCATAGGATATGCCATAGGGAATAGGATTAGGCTTGTCTATCTTAAGCTATGAGACCTGACGACCCCAGGGGGGGCAGTGTTCGGTTACCTCAGCTATAGCTAGGCCTTCGGGACTTCTATCTTTTGTACCCACTCATCTTCTTTCCATTTTCATGCTTTCATCGCTGATTATTCTTTATCTTTTCTTCCTCTTCTTTCTTAACTAGCCGTTTCTACGCACTGGGGAATCTTGTGGGGAACACACCTGTGCATAGATTCAACATTTTCTAGAGTCCATCTTAGAGGGTCCCTTCTTTTCGCTCTCCTGAGATCGCCTTTGGTGTGGCTAGGGAGCTTTAAACTAACTAATAATAATGATAAATTTTGAGATAACAAAATATACGACATAATAAGATCGACTGCGATTGAAAATGATTACAGCTAACAAGACAACAAAGAGAAGTACTGTGGTTAATAACTTCCTGTTTCATTATTCGTTTATTTTTGGTTTCCCAGTTACATTGGAGGTACAACCTACAACGGCGTTCTAGCAGCGGCTTAAGAGACGAAAGACAAACTATATATTTCTTATAGCTATAAATAACAGTTACACGGGATTATATGAACTCCATTAGCTTATTTAGTAAAGTACGTTTCCTATGCAGCAATTAGACTCAGATAACGCTCAGGCTTCGCTGCCATGATCATTCGCTCTGAGCTTGTGATAGTGTGGCCGGTGGTCCCGTGAAAACCTAACTCTGCTGCTGGCTCCGACTAACTGGAAGGGATTAGACACTCAAGCTAATGGCAAAATAACATCCAAGCAGGTGTGTGGTCTTACATTAAGATATAATATCGCATATCAATGTACATGATGCATGTACCTGCATATCTCATGTAGGTGGCCAATCACAGCCAAGTTAAAAATTAGGTATGTGAAATTGTATTGGCAGTACGGTCTTGCCAGAGTAACAAAAAGTTTCTTCAAATTTCATGATGGGGTATCTATACACATGTCTTAATCGATAGTGTGCTCTACGAGTGTAAGTACTGTACACACAGTACTGTGACTGTTTTTGCTGAGGAGGCAGAGTGTTCGTTCGCACATAACTCGTTACTGAAAAATTGTGTTACCGGTGGAAAACTTCATCTTCAAAACTTTTGCATTAAATTGGGAAAAACCCCGACTTTTGTAGACATTTCGGTAGCTAATTCATACGAGTGAATTCTAACGTTACCGGAAAGATGACAATATGCGAATAAGAACTGATGTTAAAACTGTAGAGCGGTCATAGCATGAAATATTACATTAATATCAGAGGACAACGTAGAACAAAGAAAGTTGGACGTCTTTACATACATCTAAATAGCACTAAAGCCCGGCTGAAAACTTTTTAAGAGCCGGAGAACTAAAGGTACGAAGGTATTTGAGTTGATTTTACAATAATGAGAACAAAAAGTCCAATAGACGTTGGCGATGAATTTAGTCGGCTTAATTTTGCCGTTACAGTCCCTTAGATTCAGCAAAAAAAATTGAGACCGTCAGGAAGCTTTGATTCACGGGCGTAATGTCTTCAACAGGAATGACAAAATTTCGAAGGATCTCGGGAAATTCTTGTAAAATCTTTTTGAGATCAAAGGAACTAGTTTAGTGTAACGTCTACCCAACCCTGACTTCAACATCAAAAGGCATTTCTGTTCGTTGATTTTGTCGCTCACTACGTCTGAGTACTTCGTTGATCTGCTGCACCAGCTGCTCATTACGAACATGCTCCTGGACAGCGTCCTCCAGAGCGTCCAGGGAGTTCGGGAGGCGGTCCAGGACGACGTGGATCTCGGAGTCCGCCTGCGGGAGACGCCAAGGAAGGAAGTTATGTAAAACTAATCCTTGCACGAGAACGTTAGTTTTATGACTTAAATTTTTGAGATAAGTAAAATTATGAAAATATATCATTTACGGAAAGACCGAGAGGACCTGGGTTCGATTCTCCGCTCAGGCGAGGCATTTTCACGTAACCAGGGAGTACTTCCCTTGGNGAAAACCCAACGGTAAAACGTGTTGGAATTGATAAAGATTATGTTTTATGCCCTGATTTTAAAAGTGATGAATATATGTAACGAATTTGCGTTCGTTCACCAGATTCTTCAATTCGAGCGCTCTCGGTATGACTCGCCTTCAGTTATGAACAAGGGGTAAATCTTTATCCGCACTTTATTTTTGTTGGTTATTATATATTTCTGCCTTGAAGGTATCACACAAAAATGATCTACCCAGACCAGAAATTAATCACCAGCTACTAATATGGTGTATGACCTTCACGAGCACGAATAATGGCAGCAATTCTGTTCGATATTGAGTCTACAAGTATCTTAATGTACACCTAATGGATCTTAACCACTCTTGCATCAACTGATCTCATAGTACGGTCACAGTGCGTGGACTATCATCTCAACGTCTAACTTGTCGTTCTAGGTGGACCCACAAATTTTCTATGGGGTTCATGTTTTTAAACTTGACTGGGTAATCTAAATACCTGACGTCTTTTGAATCACTGTCACGCCAATTAAAGACAGTTCTAGCCCGATGCACCCGGCAGTTGTCATCCTGAAAGATAGGCACAGCAACCTGCCTTTCTTCATTCAGATATTGTGCCAACTGTGCTAACGGCAAAATATGGTTACATAGCGGTTCAATGGAGCTATACTGGATCAGTTTGCCTGAGACCTCAACTAAAGAGCCCACTTCTGTGTAGTTGAAACAGCCTCAGAATACGACAAACTCTTCTCTTCCTTGTATCGCCCTTTGCACATAATCTTCGCTGAAAACCGATTGATGAGCGTAGTAAATAACTGGAGCTTGAAAACGACAGGTGACCATTTTCTGTCTGGAGAGCTCACCATAAAAGTAAATTTGAATTATTTTTAGATAACACAATGAACTTCTGCTAAAGTTTCTTGACGTCCGCTCTGATCAATATCGTACGAACATGTATTTAGGATAATGTTTTCAAACGATTGTTGTAAATAACTTGTTGATGGTTGTCTTGCCCAGAACGTTTCAAAATTCTGAGAACAAGTTAAACACAAGGGTCATTTTCGGTGAAATAAGCGCATTTTACTCTATAGAGACATGTCCAAAAATGCTTATTTAAAAAGTTACGGAGACTTGAAAATTACAGCGCATAGATAGGAAAATAAGAAATGAGTCGGGACAAGTTTATTACCATGAGTTAGCTATACAGAGTTTGATGGTAGGTTAGGTATTTGACCCTTCAGGGGGCTTGGGATAGGACATAGGCAATACAGTTAAGTTAGTTAAGTTCGTCTATCTTATGTTATGGGGTCTAGCATCCCCAGGAGGACGTTGTTAGGCTACTTCAGCTTTAGCTAGCTTTTGGGATTTCTATCTTTCGTGCATATTTTGCTTCATTCCATTTTCTTGCCTTGTTTACAGATGATTATTTATCTTTCCTTCCTTTTCCTTCTTAACTTGCTCTTTCTAGGCTCAGGATTTTGTGTGGGAACACACACCTTGTGTATAGGTTCTCGGTTCTCCTAAGTCCATTGTAAATGGTTCCTTAACAGACTATTTTTCTTCTCTTTCGGTGCGAAATAGTCTGAGTTACTGAAGCGCTACCATCACTACTTCTACTACCAGGTATCCACACTTGGTGTTCAAAATTTCGTCCGTCTGCTGCGATACATGCGTGGAAGCGGCTGCGCAATGATTGCTGAAATTCCTGGTGTCTTCGTATGAGTTTGGCAGTCATTACGACGGCGCTTCCACGCATGCATCTCAGCAGACGGACGGAATTTCGAGCCCCTTCTGTGAATACTGAACCAACCTTAAAATTTTGTATTGTTCGTTCATAATAATAAACTTGTTCTAATTTTGATTCCCTATTTTCCTTCTGACAAGCTCTAACTATCAAGTCTCCGTAACTTTTTAACCAAACATTTTCGTACATGCCTCCGTAGTGCAAAATATGTTTATCTCAAATATGTTAATTCTGAAACTTCTGTATATCTACATTTATGGGGAACCAAATTCACGTACGCTCCCAATACGCTGCTCCTTACATGGTCATAGAAACTCACCTGTTCCCGGAAAAAACATGTCAAATTAAATCTTGCGTGTCTCAAGTTTTGTTTATAATTCGATCAATAACCACCTCTCATTTATTACACTTAGCTTTGTCTTAACTGCATAACAACTAGTAATGAATAACTAAACCACAATGAAATATTAAGTGCCTACAAATTACGAACCTGATCAAGAGCGCTGGAGGCTCGTAGAAGGTGAACACCCACTTGTTGCAGCTCAGAGGCATACACAGCCTTCTGAGATGACAGCAAGCTCTTCACGAGGCTCCATACATTACTGTCCATTCCCTGACTAACAATGGATAAAAAATGAACGATGCATATGAAAACCCGAACACAATTTAAAAAACGAAGCCCACAAGTTTAATGCAAGTTTCAAAATCTGTTTTAGTTTTGTAGATATCAGATTCATTATTTTAGGAAAGTGTAGAATTATATGACGATATAGTATGTACATATCACTAAATTAACTACATATATTTAATGTGGCAAATTATTTAAAATTCAAAGTTTTCCCTAGTGATGCGCTTTACTGTCCTGTCTCCATCTTTCTCCTAATTTGACTCTCGTGACTAAGGTTCAACATAGCCTTTCTATTGATTTTTAAACGCTAGATATTTATCTCTTTAGAGTCACTTACTTCAGTGGTAAGCCGAACTGGTCGGCAGTAATCTTGTCTGAGATGACGGGAGGGCAAGCTTTCTCTATGGTCAAATTCTGCGACATGGCTTCCAATGATTGCACTTTGTGCAAAAGATTCACGTTTAGTGTAACCAATGAGAGCGCCGCGAGTAAAAACACCAAGTTCAAAAAGAAGTGAGACCATCGGAAACCTGTAATATAGTCAATTTAAGTAACCTTGTTATTATTTACTTGATAACAGCCATTTCTTATCAGAATGCCTTACTTTATTCTTGTAACCTTTGCTGATAAGTCGGAGTACATGGGACGCGCAAAGGAGCTCACATAAGTAACTGTTTTATCATCATAAACATTTTTTATTATGAGCAAAATTATGGGCTACAGATAACATTTTTATGAAGCCTTCCGTGAAGCATTTGTTAAAGAGTCAGCTATTAAATATATTTATTTGTGCTACATCTCCGATAGATGTTTTTCCGAACAAAAATGTTTACTTGGTATTTTTTATTCAACAATTCATTGATTCGACAATTCAAACTTCAGTATTGTTTAACTTTGTGTTTGTACTTGCCCTGGTATTCCTCTCTGGTTCTCTTGCTGGAGTCATGTCCGCTCATCTTTAACTTCCGTTTCTTTCTGGCGTTGAGTGCCAGCGCCTTGTTCGTCTTGGTGTCAGCAGAGGGCGGGTGTGAGCCCTCAGCGCAGTCGCGGAGTGCCGCAGCCACGTCTCTGTGGATGCCTTCCATGCCAGAGTACACTGAGCGTTCCAACTGACCTGCACATCGCGTTCACGTGTGTACACTGAATGGTTACGCGAAAAGTCTTTCAGAGAGACAATGCTGCGACACAAGTTTCATTTCTCAAGAAAAAGAACTTTCGTAAAGAAATCAATATGCCAATAATCGTGACTGAAAAGTATATCTCAATCATTCTAAATGTACATGCGAGGTCAAATAAGCCTATGGTGCTTGTGCATGGGATCCCAAAGTACTTACGTGAAAGAGTATCACACAGTGGTTGATACTATGTTCAATATTATTATGGTTGATATCAATTTCAAATGCGATTATTATCATAATGATTGTTGTTGTTACAAAATGATGTTTCAGTACGTAACTTGGAATCAAACGATGATTGCAAATAAATTATTCGTAACCTTTAAAAATAAAAAATAGTAAAATATCTATGCAGTATAGTGTTAGCAAATTATTTTTTGGCACAGGTAGAACAGTACATTTTGTTATTCGCTTACTGTAATTCATACAAAAATTCGGCCAATCGATGGCGTTCGGTAATGTTGTCGCTTGCATTTCTTTGAGGTATTGGTCCTTCGAGATGTTAGTAACAATATATATGTTCGAAGTGAATAATGGGAAAATACGAAGGTATTCGAATTAGAGTACGAACAGTGCCCGAGTGTTTTACAACCTGAGTCAGAGCTTCGTAAGCCAAAGCAATAAAATGAAAGTGCGTCACATTTCAAAACTCGTAATACAAGACCGCTTTTCTTACGTCGCAGCTTAATTAAATGAGTACCTTTAATGACACCCCACACAGTTTTCCTGTACGTGATGATGGCATAGCAAGAATAGGTGCACCACTCAGTAACATCGTCGGTGAAGTCTTCACAGTTCTGCGGTGGTAGGGACTTCGCGATGCACACATGCACTGCGATAATGAAGGAGTCGGCGAGGGGAATACCTTCGTTCTTCACTTCCGAATTGACCACATAGACTTCTCCTACTCTTGTTTCAGCGGCAAGAGTCTGGGAAGGGTGATAACACATTTAACTTTCATTAAAATATAAATCAATTTTTTGAGAGCATTTGCTACGCAAACTACTATTTTTGTCATTCTTCAGTAATATGTTCAATAATGACATGGTCAGTAAGACACGACACTACTGTATTCGGAGTTCAAGGTAGCATTCGAAAACGAATCTACGTACAATTTAATTTCATACCGAATAGAAAATTGTATGGGATTGCTATGTTTCTATTTTTAAAACTGCTGATGAGTGTAAATTGTAACCAGTTATTCATTTATGATTAGTTACCGCCCAGTTAAACTCAAGAGCGGGTGAAATAAGTTCTTGAAACCTCGAGCTGATACCAAGTCTTAGGAGTTCTGAAGAAGGAGCAACAGAAGTACTGTAGACAGTGGGGTTCGACGTTGTAATGTAGCTATGAATTTCAGAGTTTTCGATTAAAGAATTAAATTTCTATCTTGCAACGCAGAAACATGTCGATCAATTTTTACTGAAAGTAATTTATTCAAGGAACTCTTTTTATGGCGCTGCATAATGTACGAGTATTAGCGCTAGGTCTAATTTGTTACCAATGATCTTTAGGATTGATAGGAGAGGTGTGTTTAAATATTAGAATAATATTTGATAACACTGTAGTTTAGCTAACTAATTTACTTCTTTATGTATTTTTCTGAGCACTTATCCCAGTATCAAATATTGTACTTCACCTGAGTGTCGCACACCGAAGACGTCTTTGATCCGATTGGAATAGGCAGGCTGTAGTGGACTGTGCGTTGGGAGGCCTTCAGCTCGGGATTATGCGACCACTCCGAAGCAGAGTAATCTGAACCAGAGTTGGAGTTTATGGTCCAGAGAGGAACACGAGACAGTTGAGCATATTTTTGAGTAAACTTATCTTTTTATGCCTTAAGGACGGGATGACTAAGCCATCATGTAGGGCGTCCGGACTATAGGAAGTGCACTCGTTAAATAGAAAACGCGATGTATGATTTGAAAATTTTTGTTGAGTGACGTTTTACCCTTTAAGTTTAAGTCTACGTTTTGTACGGGTAAATTTTAGGAAACCATTTAAATTATGCAGTGAAATGAATGTACTGATCCGAAAAGCTAAGTCTGGGAATTGAAAGTTAATGATATGTTATTAACAGAATAATGATGAATTCGTCTGATAGAGTTACTTTACGTTTTGCACTCCCTATCCATTTCCTAAATTTTTGGTCTTTGACACCGAATTTCACTAAAATAAGCAATTGGTCAGTATACGATTAGTTTTGCTAGCATAACTTCACTTCACGGAACATTCTGATGGGCTGTCACCTACAATTGGTCAGTATACGATTAGTTTTGCTAGAATAACTTCACGGAACATTCTGAAGGGCTGTCACCTAAATAACTGAATAGATGAACCCACTTATCGCCTTCCTCGAAGAGAGTACATCTGCCATGAAGTCTTCTTGCAGGAACACGAGCTTGTAGGCGTCCTGTACGCTCATAGGCAGGCGCTCGGTGTGAAACAGGCGTTTATCCTTGTGCTGTCTCTCCAGCGGACACTTGCACTCCTCTGCACAGGAGAGTCACCCCAGCGCGAGTGAAGTTTTCATGTAGGTTTCCTAGGGCTCTTTAAAACTCAGTCCAGCGTTAGTGAGGGGCTGATGTAGAGTTTTTAAGACTTTCTAACCTACGTGTGTAGTTACTAATACAGAATACACTGGATGTAAAATAATTTTCGAATTGTTATTTGGTCTGAAGCACAGTTTTAATGTGTACCGATGGTCTACATTCCAAAGGATATTTAGTTGTTAAAAAGTATCCCCCTTAAAAGCTCACCCTTAAAGCTCATAAGAAGCTCTTTAGGCTCATACTAAAAGTATGGAGCTTGTTATTGACGAAATTGAAGTTAAAGACAGAAGAATATTCCGTTGCTGTTTGGGTGACGAACATCTGCAGTATTTTCTGACCAAAATGCAAATTTCTCATCTCTTAAAAATGTTCACAGATTGATTTAACAACTTGATCGCGGGTAGAAATAAAGAAGGGTTTCGATTTCATTATTGTGATATTACATCTCCAAATATAATCAAGTGCAAATATGGAATTTAATTAATCGTTGCTCTATTAAGGCATGCATTGAGAGTATATTAAACATTTTTTATTCATTTATTGTGAAATACAAGGTCAATGTGAGCTTTTATGAATTCATCACTCAAACTCAAGAATATATTCAGAAAATTTAAAACTACAGCACGATACATAGTTGAAAACTCATTAGCTACCTGGCTCACGTTTAGGTGCGTCATAATTGAGTAAAGAAGGTTTCTACAGATGTTCTTAGGCAAAACAATTTTTTTACAGCAAATGTGCGTTCTTTACAATAACACAATGATAAGAGCAGAATTTCTAGTTACGCAGGACTCACTGTTCATCGCAGGTCGTGCGGCGGGTGCGATGGGTGCGGCGAGTGTGGCGGGCTGCCTGACCATCTTGGCATTTTTGGCTGGCGTGCTGGGCATCGAAATTTCTGTACTTGCTGACTTTCAATGAAAAAGTGACCTCTCGCTCAAGCGAGACCTTTTCTGTAGCGAGGAGTGGTTTGAAGTGTTTTAATTTTTAATTCTCTGTCAGAGGACTTAATAGTGTGAAATGAATAAATAACGCAATCTTTGAATAGTTGAAATACTTCGTAAGTTGCGTAAAGAAAGTCCGAAGTTTGAAGTTTTGAAGTTATTCATTTATGGTTTTCGATCATACAATCCTAAGTGCTGAGAAAGTTATTGATAATGACTCTATTAAAATCTCCGAGGTATGACTTAAACCCACTTGACGAAAAAGAAGTAGAATTTGGTAATGCGCATTGGTCGATGAAGATTGTTCAGGGAAACTAACTCATAAACTTTTGTGTCAACGCTTCAAGATTTAACGATTCCACGGCTTAATAGGCAAAGCGTTCATGAGGGTTGTTAGATGGGTCATATTATAACACTCGAGAAGAGTCCGGTTTCGTATTTCATGAAGTAATGTACACTTTTAAATTGCTTGTTCGTTATAGCTGCAGTTATTTTAGTTATTCATTTATAGTTTCTGTTATTTAGAATCCGCATAATGACATGTAAAACATATTTTGTAAGATGAATTTTCGAGTTACAGAATCCGTAACTCGACTAAATAATTAGTAACGTAGCAGTCTAACTTGATTGCCTCTCTCATTGCAGAATCAATGGCACCGAAACATAGACGGAAATGGCGCATCATTTGTTATCAGGCGGACCTTTCGCTGCATGAGTCAAGGCCCCAACTCCATGGCCAACCAAGCCTCGTTCTGACGTCAGGGTAAAGGAAAGCAGGTATCGTACATATATTCAATACGAAAAGGTAGAACTAAATGTGCATTATTTCTATTTTGACCTTCGTTTGCTTGGTTACGTTTTGGACTTTGACTTACCCTCGATTTTGACTATTCAATGCAGTGAGTCATGTGCTCTTGGTCTCATGAGGAGGGAAACAGAAGCTTTGTTCGAACAATTAACGCGTCTAAATTATTTATTTTGTTCAGAATACGAAATACTTGGCATTCGGTTATCACTTTCCGTGCCAACGTCAGCTTGACGGATCTTGGGAAGTGTGAATCAAAACAATTTAATTTTGTTTTATTTGCGTACTGATAAGAAGAAGTGTGAAATTTCTCACCTGCTTTGAATTTTACGTCTGCACCTGTGCCCAGGTATAGATAGTGTCATTTTAAATTTATTTAACGTGTCCAAAATTTGAAGGATAAAAAAATTAAGTGTTCAATTCAAATAAAATATAAATTATAATAAAATTGTGAATTATTACGTTGAAAATAGGAAACCTTCTGAGAGCTCTTATGATGACTGTATTGAACTTTTAAAAACGAGACGGAATGACTGTTCATTGAATTTGGGTATTGGACATCTTGTTGAGACGCTCGATGCTGGTAAATTTATTTATGAGTTATTTCCTTATGTTGGCGTACGACTCGTGAGTTACTGAAGGTCCACCATACACAGTTCCTACGCTGATAATGATATCGTTGGTACGGGAGCGATAAAGGAAATGCAATAAAACTTAACACAAGACCAAGCCATAAAAGGCGATAAATATTATTTTGACGCGTTAGTGCACAGTACATAAACATCGTGCGTCAATGTGAAATTAAAGTCTGAGAATGAAACGCTACCATTTGTGCTAAAGAATGATGTTTGATCACCTGTGCCACTAACATGCGGAAACGACACATAAATGATAACACATTCAGCTGCGAGAAAACTCGCTGAGCGAAAATTGGACTTGTTAGTAGTTTATCCGCAAGGATTTGAATTGGCGATGCAAGGCTGCGTAAAACCAATTGAGGTAACGATTTGATACTTCAAATTTAAACTACAATATTTTTATATGAGTTTGCTGATAGGGTGAACTCCCAACAGTGTCAAATGTTACATTATTTCTCTGTTTTTTCTAGAGCATTCCTATGATTTTCTATTCGTCCTATTTCAAAAATGATTTTTCTTACTGTAATTGCTAAATAATGTAAGATTTATTTTGAGCGCTGGTCTTCGAGTGACTCAAATAACACCAGCAGATAGAAAAAAGAAGTGTGAGCAGAATTAAAATTTATGGCCTTCATATTTTGCTTGAATAATTCATGAAATTCTTCAGAGGAAATGATATCTGAATGATATAATGTACTTGATTTGCAGCAAAACAAAGGGGTGTGTGTGAGGATTCGCTCTACTGAATTTATGGAAATTTCCATCTGGAACAAATTTTCTTAAATCAAATATAATTTCCTGATTATGATTGGTGTACCTGAATCTGTATGTTACTTAGCTGATAAGCTACCAGTAAATGCCCATTGTTACTGCAAGACTTCTTTTTTAATTGCAGCCACAGATGTTGACAGAGTAAAAACAATGAACGCAAAAGTTGATAATATACTCCAATATTTTACAGTTCAGTATGATCTAGGGTCTCGGTATCGCATTTGAAGGCTTGAAATGAGAGTACTCGAAGACTTTCACTGTTCGCAGTTATTTCCAATTGAAATTGAAATCAATGAATTTCAATTTTGAACATTCTTCAGTCACATTTTGTCGACTTTACTTCAAGTAATGTTAGCCTGGCATATGAGTCTCCGTCGATCAAGCGTCACCGCAGTGTTGTACTGTTACGGACGCTAGTACAACGCAGTATTGTACTGATGCTGACGCGAGTACACCGCAGGGTTGTACAACTACGGACGCCAGTACAACGCAGTATTGTACTGATGTTGACGCTAGTACACCGCAGTGTTGTATTGCTACTGTCACCAGTAAACCACTGTAAGCTTTTCCAAGCACATTTTAGAGGTAAAAAATTGTAACTTGAAGCACAATAGCAACGTTCTTAAAGATGGCTGAAGAATATCTTCTTGTGTTTTTCAGAGTCTTCACGATTTTAAAATCGTCTCGGAATGACACATCAAATTTACATATATTCATAAAGTAATTGTCATTTTGTTCATTTCAATACGTTGTTTTTCTACTCCATGAAATTTAGTAATTTCTGGTATTTGTTTTGCGATTCGATCATATTAGAGATGAGTCTTTCCAAACAAGTGACTAACATATCTTACAACTTGATCACCACTTTACTAATTTACGAATATTTTACTTTCCGTAAGCTGTCAAGAATGTCAGATTGTAGCCTCACTATTTGTTACGGAATAATATTAAACTCTATGCAGTTTTCTGTTAGTAGAGGCACTGGAGGATAGGTTCCATTGTACTCGTTTCACGCACGAATCAAACATTCGTCATGTGTGCGACGACACTGCGCTCACAGACGGGCCGGCGAGCGGTGACTGCAGAGGACGATGGAGCGTTGCAACGAAGTGATGCGTTATCTTATCGCCTCTTCTATCTTCATAGCAGACAATGCAAGATGAGAGATGATTGGTGGCAGACCAACTCGTGTTCATAACGTCAGAGTGACCATTGTTTTACTCTTTATTTAATTCATTATGAATTGAAATGTCTTCTTTAAATCGTACACAGAGAAACATCGCGACGTAACATAGCCTCCTGGTGGTATTAATGTGGAGTACATGATCTCCTTTGGCTTGCTAAATGCTGCAAGTAATAGTTAACGTTTCAAGTTGTTGTGGATTTCGATGTTTCTGTCGGAATATAATGGAAAAAGTGCGTTTAATGCAGTAAATTTTTCATTTTCGAAATACTATGCAACAGTGGGGAAGAATTTTACTAAGATAGAATTCACCATGAGTGGTGGTTAGAAAAATAAGTGTGGGTACATAAGAATGTACAATAACTTTGAGACAATTGTATTCAAAGCATTGAAAATGAAAAATATAAATGGACCCTATGGGCTATTGGGAGAAGTATCTTGTGTGTGTGGCATTGCGTACTGATTTGTTTTCCTCGAGCGGCACTCCAGCGGTAACTTACTGACTTACTGACGTACTGACTTACTGACTTACTGACTTACTGATTTACTGACACTGACTTACTCACTTCCTGACTCGCAGTTTTGTGTTGCTGCAATTCATTGACGGTATATCACCACCATCATTTTTTCAGTAGGTTTGAGAAGCTGTTAAAAATTATTTATTTTTCATCATCATTTTCTTTGTTAGAATCATGTGCTGAACATATTAGGCGAAACAAGAATCAGTTTAGGTTTCGCTTAGGAGGAATAGGTTTCTGATTTGCTGATGTCATCATTTTGTTTTGTTGGAAGCTTAAATTCGTGAGCACCCTTTCATCCAGAAGAAATACATATGTAGAATCTAAAAACACGAGACTGAGATGAGTCCCGTCTTGTAAACAAGATTCTTCTCCTCTGAAGCAGCAATATTTAATAATTTGAATTTCAGGTACCGTACCAAAGTTTGAATCATATGTAAATACGTAATGAAGTTCTTTAAAGTGAGAACATTTGACGCCAGGTTTTGTGGACTCATGGACGTCTGACTCATATGAAAAAGACATTCGGTGAGGTAAACACAATGGACTAATCACTTCCCAAGCATGGCACTCAGTGCCCTTCAATTGCTCTCGTGAATGGCGGGCATTATGGTGGCACTGTGCCAGCTGAGGACAGCACGTGAGAAGCAGCGCTGGCAGTGCCACGGTGCCAGGCTCGTACGATGCAAAAGCAGCACGGCATCTAACCACCCGAGTGCCAAATTTCGTCACAGTTTCTTAAAGAAAACGCTGCTCCCTCTAGCGTCTCTCAGGCTCTGAAGTAATCGATATTGTGTTTTATTGAAAAAAGTCAATCGCTCACGCACATAAGCTGCATATTTTAATCACAGTGAATATTGAATTTCCGAGTATGTTTGAGGAACAGTAACGAAAAATAAATGTCCTAATTTTTAACGTAAAAACAAATTACAATGTAAAAATTTAGAGACTGGCGAGGGCATACAAGCCAGGCCACTGGCGAGTTAGTGCGACTCTGGTCGCGGCCGTTAAAGGTGGGTTGTGCTTACGTCTCGTGACTAAACCTACAATTCTTGGGCTTTATTTTATGTTCAGACGATGGAAAATACGTCTGAAAAGATTGTATTTGTTTGCTAGTTTACCCAGAGCAATTCCTTACATTAGGTAATTGAAGAAAAAAGGTTGACCTTGTAAAACAGTGCATGAGGATTTTGCAACATAAATCGTTGAATATTTCCATTATTCTGTAAGAAGTAACGTTCCCTTCAAATCTCAACTATAGCAATTGAGCTTATATTACAGCCTTCAATACTCCAGACAAAACTATTTTATTTTTGGCCTTGATATGGAGTTACGCAGAGAGGTTCCCATCACAGCCGCTGAGAGGAGTTCTAGTGAAAACTCAAGAACTATACAAGTTTTTTGCATTAAAATGTACCGTACTGCCTCTATTCCTCCCTATTGTTCAACACAGGAGTTAATTTGTAAATTTGATTTTTAATGGTGCAAAAAAGGGATTTGCATTCAGTTCTTATTGCATTTGTTGAGCGAAATACGTATCGTCTGGTCAGGTGCAAGATCGTCAGCAAGCCCTTGTTAGTTCGTAGATATTGTACAAAAAGTTACTTAAATGTGTCGACCTAAATCCGTAGACTTTCAACACTAATTCTTGATCAGCTGTGTTTTCTCACGCGGTCAGTCGCATTACAGGCGGTAGTACGGGAAAACCGCATTTGTTTGGATATACTCCACATGAAAGTAAAATACTGGGTTACTTTTGCGGGAGTTTGGGGAATAATAAATCGTGGCACGTAGCATTCTGCAGCCGCGTTCTGCGACTGCTGAAGGTAGTTGTTGACTTTTTTTGGTAACTTTCTAGTGTGTAATATTTTATGTGTTATTCTTCTCTTATGTTTTGCCAATGCATGGCTGTTTTTTACTATAGAGAAACTCTTCCACCGATTTCAATGCTATCAACAACCCTGCCCCTATAAATTGTTAATTGTTAATATTCTGGATAATAATTGCAATTACCTGATAATCTAGAAGAAAATTCTCTGGTAGTTGATAGAAACTATAATTTCTCCTATCCTATTCCTTTCTTCACATTTTCAAATGAAGCTCCGTACTATGGTGAATTTTTTTACGGACGTTCAGATTTATTAAATTATTTTTTCTTCCGTAACTTCGTTGACTATATAAACTCTCACTCCTTCGCTGAACTTCTCGTTTCTTTCCCATGTCGTGACTCTCGTTTCGTAAGCCTCAAAGGCCTAACTTTCCTTCGTAGGCTTTGTGTTTCAGTCGTGATCATTGCCCCTTGCGTGGACGTCTAAATGGAATTATTGCTGAGCACCATCCACATTAGTGCTGCTCTCTAGCCCTGTAACTGCATCGGTGTTGAATTCTTTGACTAACGTGCAGCTAACATGCATGGCGGAATAATGGTGACCGACAGCAGAAATAACTATTCACGAAATCAAACGGTTGACAAGCTTATCTCATAGTTTAAAGTTTCTATCTCACATAAGCGTACGTCCACATACATATACACACACACAGATCTATGAATTTACGTGAAATTTCAATGTCTACATCTGTTCTCTAAAAAAGTATTCGACGACAATGGACAGTTCAAGTATCTTGGCACTTGACTAACTAAATGATATGCGAGTAGAATCGCGAAGGGATCTCGAGTTTGTAATCCAAACCTTTGCTAGGCACTGTACAAGCCCCAGTTCAGCCGCTGCTATTCCAAAACTTGAATGCAAGCAGGTGAACAGAATTTCCATTGAGATTATTGCTAGTGACTGTACAGAGCCTGTCAACCTGCATTTGAACGGTCGCAGTCGTGGCCACGCTAGGGTAGCGTACGGACGTTAAATAGTCGGCTACACATAAATATAGTAACCCTTTCACTCCCGTTGGGATAATAGACAACATTAGGCTCGCTTGCAGAGCAAGGGATGTGAAATTCATTGCGCTACTGATGATAGCGGGATTTAATTGGCTGAGAGTTCACGGGAGGTCGCAAATAACTGGCGAAGCGTGGGTACTGTGACGCTACAAATGTGGGGTGGGCACTAATTGCGCCCTAGGTCTCCCACACAAAATCTGTGGGACGCATTATCCCAACGGGAGTGAAAGGGTTAAAGACTACGTAGCCTGAATGTCTCCGAATTGCATCTCAGTTGTTCTGCCTAATGAAGTTGGTGCAAGTTTTCGACCGTCGTATTATTTTTAGAAGTAGTTTATATGGTTAAGTTGGGCACGAGCTTGATGGTTGTTTAGACGTCTTAAATGGTACTTAGGAACTAGTAGACGTACCCCTGCAGAAGTTGTGGGTGGGACAATAGGTATTTGTTTTGAAGCTGACCAATTTTAAATTCAGATGGTTATTTAGGAGGAGATGGTCATTTGATTGCATTAGCCAAACCCGTCGTGGAAATAAGGAGACTGGTTTCTTCGGCTAAACTTTTAGGAACAAAATTTCCATTTCGAAGGCTAGTTCTACGCTGATGAATATGAAATTGACCTTTTTAATCACAGCTACGAGGGGGTAGCTCTTCCTTCTCCTGACTGCCGTTTGCATAGCTGACGTTGTGTATACTGAAGACTACTGTTTATTTGAATGCATTCCGCAGTCCGATATGACCCTATGCTGATCATTATCGACCGTAACGATTTTTTGGATATTAAAATTACATACACTTAAAAAATGGAATTTATTGTTGATGAGGTACAGTAACACTAACTGTAAACGAAAATTTTTATGGATTTAACCGGCTGTGCTTTGACAGACAATCCAGCGGGCGTCCACTGACGCCTGTCATAACATGAATGGAATTTTTTCCGAATTACGAATACAATGAACCATTGTAGCTGAGCTCATATATATCCGTTTATAGAATTAACACTTTGACCACGGTTCTCCACGAAGGTGAAATTACATGCCTACAAATATCTTTGCTATGAATTTAAAACTGAAGGATTCTGGTTTCACAAATTTGGCTACCCTAATAATTTCCATTCTAATCAGAACTAGCTTATTCGGTTGAAGAACGCAAATTTGACGAAAACCCAAAAATTTGTATTTGTATATGATGGTGTATTGGGTACATTAGGTTAGGTTAGACGATCGCGTGTACCATATATGACCCACTCCGGAGGTAAAGTGTTATACAATGCAACCATGCGCTGTTGACTGAATGTAAACTTTACAGAAAATGGAAGAAGCTCTGGCGGCGGAGGCCAGAGCCCCGAAGGTCGTGGAAGAGATCAAACCGGCGGCCTCGTCCGAGGAGACTGGGACGGAACCTGCGGCCCTGGAGGGGACGACTTCCACTGAGGAGCTCATCGTGAAAGACGTGTTGTACCTCATTGACATGGACTCTGAAGCCATGTGCATGCAGCATGTCGAGTGTAAATAAGACGGCTGTTGTAAAAGAACCTTTGCGCCTAAATTTCGGTTCTACTGATGGCGAACCTCCAGCCGTTAAAATGCTAATTCAGCAAAAGTTACAGCAGTGCTCGAAAGCTTAAAATTCGCAATCTGAATTACATGGGAAATTTGCTAACGAATTTGAAACCGAGTCACTGTATTTCTCGACAACGATTATGGGTCGATTGATAAATAATTTTTATTTTATGATCTTTATTTCAAGGTAGAATGCACACCGAATTTACAAGTTTTAATCAATCGTCTTTCACTTGATTTTCTTCAGTAAATTTTATGCCTCGAAGAGCATTCTGTAGAGGCCTAAAGAGATGAAAATCAGACTGATGTAAATCAGTCTGGGTGAGGTCAGGGTAATAATGTGGATAGGGTAGTACACACCAGCCGAGGTGCAAAATTTTTTATTTCGTCACTTGTCTGGCGTTGTCGTATAGGACGACGACCGTTTTTCTGTTGGAAAGTGCTAGACCTTCATTTCTCAGATTTTCATCGCACGTTGCAATTGCTCAACATACAAGTTTGCA
>VOMN01101530.1:0-56806 GCA_014899125.1 Orchestia grillus
TTTTTTAAAGGTCCTCCCGATAATACGTAAGCACCAAAAACTTTTCTTTAAATTCGCAAAAAATTACCCTTAAAAATTAGTGCAATGACTCGATATGAAATTAAAACCAAACAAGTAGGTGCAAGTTCAGTGCATTCCTAAATATTGCATTATTTGCTTTGAATAGAACTGAAGGCGGTTGTGTTTCACCACACATATTCTCGCGCGCATTCATTTCCAGACTGACGAAGACACAAACTAAGTCATGCATGTTTGGATGTTTACATGTTTGGAAACAAAAGCAAATACTTTTTTAAACAAAGTACATACTTTGACAAATAAAAGGTATTGAATCCTCAAAAATGTGTTGATTTTTGCAAATTTCTTGGAGCTGAGCTAATGCAGACGAAGA
Organism: Orchestia grillus; assembly: GCA_014899125.1. Lineage (NCBI taxonomy): Eukaryota > Metazoa > Arthropoda > Malacostraca > Amphipoda > Talitridae > Orchestia > Orchestia grillus. Next base: position 392 of record VOMN01101530.1, read on the forward strand.
AAATAAATTTAAATTTCACTCTGGGTTTGATACACCCTTTATTTGGAGACCCGCACTAGGCGATAGCGTCTCAATTCTATTTGCAACAAATTGTAGCAATTGCGCGCAGTATACGTGCAATTTTCGAACGTTCATTGCATTCAAGACAAAAGTTAAAGGTGAATTAACAATACTTTTCAGGTAGTACGCATTTATTTATTTGAACTCAGTATCGCCTCTAAGCACACGCGACGTAGAACACTCCACCTGACTTCCATTAGCATAGCATAATTTAATAAAACTTTTTCATTCAACGCGGTGTGGAGTACCTCTATGAAACACTGGAAGCCTCTGTTTACTTCTACGTTCTACTAGTACCACTACAATACGACTACTTTCATTCAAAAGTGCGCTATCGCATTACTAGTCACTGAGCAGTTGTGAATGCAATCAAGTGCAATTAGTTTTTAACGAATTTTAGTTAGCAATAAATACATTTTTGCAATAATTTCGTGGCACATGATACACGTACAAAGATGAAAGTTAACACATCTGCTACTCACAAAATGTTCGAAAGGCTTTCACTTAACAATCTAATGCTTAACTCAAAATGCTATACGAACTTTACAAAATGTTTCCATACAACATGGACTTGAAAGCCTGATTATTCTAACTTCCGTGTCAGCTATCATTTTCAGTGCTGTGAAAAACAATATCCTACAGATAAGCATTTTTTAGAATTATGTTTTATATTCTTTACATACTGTGAACGCGTGTAATTTCCCCACGAACACAAACAATGGCAACGTATAATAGTGACTTAGGAATAAAAAGAGGTTATTATGAACTACAGGCGAAGCGATTATTTCCTGTAGAAAAAGTGCTGAGCAGGGTTTATAGGTTCAAAGGTTCACTCAATATCAATGAACGATGGAAACAATTTATTGCAGCGAGATAAATGTTGTTGACTTCTGTTTACATGTCATCTAGAATACTAAAATCAACACTTGCTTCAGCACGTAATTTGTAACCTTATTAAAATTTCGATGTGTATTTATTAAGGAAATTCCCCATTAAAAGAGTAATTAAAATAATACTTTAAAGACCTGAATTGATGTGCCCAGGAAACAATTGAACGAGTACTGTTGCCTTATATTCTTTTCCTTGGAAGAAGTTCGGCCGCGCTGGACCTCTAGAATAGAAAACAATCGCGCTAACATTCGCATCACGAACCCGCTCTGAATATTGGAAAGGCAATCTTGTAGTAAGAAATTATACGTGAATGCCGCTCAATGGGTACAATGGGTACAATGGGTACAGTGTGTATTGTTTGATAGGTACAATTGGTACTGAGGGTGTAATTAATCTTTATGGTTCACCATTACGGTGCGCACGGTACTTAGATCACCTTTAGTTTTATGGTTCATTCTTTCAGCGAAATTACCAGTCGTCACCCGCGTAAAGCACTAGACCGGTTCCAGCTAAGTACAGCCCTACAGTCGTCCAATCCCTATAGCGCTATCTGCTACAGCGAGCATCAGCAGCGAAGGAAATTCTTTGAATCGTAAGAAGTAGAAAGAGTTCGTTTTGAAACTCAAATAAGAAGATAGAGCGGTTCTTTCCTGGAACCGATCTATAGCTCTTTGCACTGGGAACGACTGTAGAACAATCGATTCCTTTGGAATTTGTAAGCTTCAGAGTTAAATTCATCATTATTGTATTTTATGATGTTTTACATTGTCTGAAATGAAAAAAAAAACACTCATTTCTTACGTTAATAATTTAAAAAATGCTCTTCGTGTCGTCCTTCTGTCTTAAACAATGATATCTCTAAAAAACTGAGCAACACAATTAAATCTAAATTAAGAAGCTCGTACACACTTAGAGGCAAAACTTTCTTCCCTTGTCTATTTTTCTACACATGTTTAAATGCAAATTTTCTACTAGAATTATTTAAATAACGTTGGCATATACTAGGTCCTCTAGGACTGAGCACAGGCTTGCAGAATAGACTAATGTGTGAAAAAAATCATTTGAAAATTAAACCCAGACCAGACTCAGGTTCAAATGTATATATTGATCACTCTGTGAGTTTAATTTATTTTAGGATATATGTAACTAACGTGTTATCTTTACGGAAATTGGGGTTTAAATTCATTACGTGTACATGTAACTAACCGAGCTGATCATTATACTACCAGTCTCAGCTGGCGAAAAAAAAATTCCTGCGGAGATCAGTCCTTTATTTTCACCAACCCAGCAGATCCTCATCAAATCACGCACTGCCCTCTTAATGACCAAGTTGAGTGCCCGGGACAAAAACATACATCGCGGTTCGCAACATTTTGGACGTCAAATTCATATTCATATCTTAAATGAGCTGTTCAAATTGGAATTCAGTAAGTAGAAGTCCCATTTTACGCGTTCCGAAGTTCGGTCTTACATTTAATTCTTAAAAGTGATCCCCAAAGCCTGAAGCAAGTTACAATACATACGTTGATGAGATGTACTCTCTCTTCTGCCCTCGTAATGGCTTTGAGATAACTCTTCAGTGATGCTCTTCACTTGAATTTCTTGATTTTTAAATGAAGAACGAAATTTGGAAAAAGATAAAGTGTATCAGGATGAAGAACACGAAAAAACAGTTCGGTAAGTTTCTTAAAATTCCTCGATTGCCGAAAGAAATTGCGCCAGCCAGAGATTTCAATCCTGAGGCGTTCATGAATGACAAATTTGAACTCATTTCGTGACATCACATCCTTCAACGATGCCTTGAGATACCGTCGGAAGGTGCGATGGGTGCAGTTTCCTCACTATTGCTGCTCATCAACTTGTCCAGGGAGAAATCTACCAGGTGATGAATTAGGAAATATGGGAGCATCTAAGCTGTTGCCGGGGTCATATGGAATTGCTTTCTTGTGTCGTTGCTCATAAGCTGGTCGCTTTCTCCTGGGTCTGTCATCTTATTCTTGAAGGTAAATTCGCCGTCAGGACAGTCCTGTTCCGTATCATGCCTCGTATTTACAGCGACGTTTACCACGTACGAGATGACCGCGAGGACCTGTAGTGTAAAAACAACCTCAGTGTGAGAAACGAAACTTACAACGAATTCATTTGAAAAGTAATATCCGTTAAATTACACGGATTTTTAGTTCAAATTAAATTTTTGTAGTTCAATTCGTTCATTGGGAAAGAATAGCAAGCAATTAACGGCTCCGTTTAAATTGGAAAAGATTGTTTTTCACAGAAATCTAAAAAACAAAAAATAAAGAATTGTAATTGGGAAAAGGATAAAAATTGAAAAATAAGTTTCAACATAAGCTACTTGAAATGGATAAAAATTGTATAATAACTTTCTACATGAGCTACTTGAAAATGAAAGGGCTACTAAGATCACGCCATGAAATGTTTTAAAAAATGAAAATAAACCTGCGAAGGATCAAGCATTTTGAATTCGGCAGACTTGAGAGCCGTGAATAAGTAAAAAAAAACAAGAGCGTTTACCAAGAAATTATGATTTCAACTGGATTTATCCATGATAAGCATCCATGGATGCTTTATCATAGAATAGGAAATTCAGCATTGAAAAACGATGTAAAATTTTAGAGATGACTTTAAATCCGACTGAGAATGATGCGTTATTTCCTTCACTCGTCGCATCTTAGATGCATTCGAGTATAATTTCTATTCGGGAATGAAGTCACTGAGACCATTTTAAAATTATTATTTTTGTGATTAATGGAGGCTCTGCCTTTTTTTAAGCACAGATTAACCCTAGACTGCAATTTGTAACATATCGGAGACAGTTCCCTAAAATAATATAGTCCATCTGTCAAAATTATTATGAATTTGCTTTCGTTTAAAATTAAGGAAAACTGTTGCAGCAAAAAATTAACACAGAAATTTTAGTCTTCATGTTCGGGTTGCGTCATTTAACATTTCCTTGCAAGAAAACTGTCGAGTCAATCTTGTAGTCAGAAATTATACGTTGAGGTGCCATGCCGCTGAATGGGTAGAATGGGTACAATGGGTATCGCTTGGAAGGTGCAATTTGTATTGCGGTACAGTAAGTTGCAAGTTTCAGTTTAAAAAATTGTCTGCTTTACGGTCTATCCCATTTCGTTTTATCTGGGAATTAGAACAAACAAACCATTGTACGTTAGAATGTGCATTCAGCGTAGGTTTGAGCATTTATTGTTCATGAAGCTACTTTTTGTTCGTCACCCTGAGAACCAGTGTTATTTTTTTTTCGAGTCCGGGTTGCCGAGTTCTCCCGGTACTGTGAGCAAAGTTCCACTCACTGTTTCCAATCTACGTGATTGTTGAAACTAAATCTAAAAAATTATCTGCATTATTGCTCCAGTCTATTCATAACATGAAGGTGATATGTACAACTACACGTTAAAACGAAAAATTTATGGGAAGCGCTCGAAGTTCCTTTTCGAATTCACCTAATGAGCGGTAACAATCATTTTGAAATTACACATACTGGGTGTGTTAATAAGAACATAGGAATTTTATCCCTTTGTATCTACATGTATCAGGAAACAAAAATAAAATCTATACGATATTCATGCTTTCTAAAGCTTGTGGTCCATACATGTGATGCTAAAGTTGTTTTTTCCAAGTCTGAGTAAATTTTAGGTATTAAATTCCATGTTAGAGCTCAGAGGTTAAAAAATTCTAACGACAGTTATTCATGTCAATTAAAAATTAGATTTAACGAATAATATAACACGTTTGCCTTCTATTTTAGGTAACATCTTGAGGCTGTCTGCTTTGAATATTGCGCAAAAACTATAACAGAAAGTTATCCAAAAGTGTTCTGGTAGGAAGGAAACTTAAAAAATATGTACATGCCTATTAATTTATTGAATCATTTGTTAAGAACCCGTCTGGTAAGAATTCAGTGCAAGTGTGGTTCAGTTTAGGCCCCGAGTGTGTTTATTACGATTTTGTTTGTTGACATCGCCCGTATTTTTCTATATTGTTTACATTTGTCTACATTTGCTTCGTGTAATCGTTATCCCTTACTACATTCACATTACCTGAAATTGTGAACATAATCTACTTTTCATATTTTTCCATTTGTTTGCATTGCCTAAATTTGTACACACAGTCTACATTTATTTACACCATCTACATTTGTATACATCACCTACGTTTGTTTACACCCCCTACATTCGTGCATACCTCCTACATTTTTTTGCATTGCCTAGATTTTTTCACCTGGTCTACATTAGTTTACACCGCCTACATTTATTCACACCACCTTCTTTTGTTTACAACACCTACAATTGCTCACACCACCTTCATTTGTTTACATCACCTACATTTATTTACGCCACCTACGTTCGTGCATACCTCCTACATTTGTTAGCAACACCTACATTCGTTCGCCCCACCCACAACTGTTTACACCGCCTATATTTATCTGTTTTTTCATGTGTCGCTCTATCTCATTCAACAAAGCCTTTTATTTCATAACGTTCACTAACTTGCACTGCGTTAATTCGCAGTAAAAAAGTAGATGTGATATTCAGACGATGTAGAATACCACGAGAGGATTTAACGAATTTACGTAGCATGCTTTTTAAAATGCAACTGCGAAATAGAAGAAGCATGTAACCATGTAACAAGCAACAAAGTTGTTTTATTTACTTTTCTCATTTTCTTATCCAAGTAGGAAAAAAGAGTTGATACCGAGACTGGGAGCGCAAGCCGATCGTCAAAAGCTTCCCCGTCCAATGGACTCAACTCGGCTAAATCCAGACACGGGTCTCGAACACCTACTATACCTGCTAATGTCAACATTGAGAGTGAAAGTCATGTCGAAAAGATCACGAGATGGAAATGCGAACTTGCCAAACACTCGTGCCATGAAGAGAACTCTCATACTTTCTTTATACAGAGTGACACAAAAGACCCGCAACAAATACTTTTCATTCTGAGTACACAGAAAATTGAATAAATAACATGAAATTTGTTTGAATAGGTTCACAATAGTCCGAAGACAACGTGAGAGAAGTTTCGATCGATAAATCCTCATCTCCTCTTCCCCCCTATTTTAACCTCTCTGGAGTTGCCCTCACCGCTGTATGCCCCACATCCATGCATAATTTACCCCATTATCGCTGCAGAAATCGTTTTAACGCTTCCATTATTGAACGAGGTTTTCTGTGCACATTTCTTTTCAAAATAGACCACATATTAAAGTCCATTAAATTTAGATCAGGCCTGTTCTTCCTCGGTTAAGAAGTCAGGAACATGGTCCTTGAGCCATCGTTGCGCTCGTTTGGAAGTGTGAACGGATGCTCCATCTGGTCGGCAAAAGAAAGTGACCTACCTACTTGGCACATAATTTCGACAAGGTTCTTCGCCACTAGCTCCAGAATATGCTCTTCGCGTGAATTTAGCGTTAATTTTCACTTCCTTGGGTACAAAACAAGGGGAGTTTCTTTTTGCAGCCACTTCTACTCAGATTATGAGAGGCAAAGGTTTTTGAGTTCGAAGGACGTTCCTGATACTCCCAAGTATTCCTGAGACACCCCGAATGAGAATTGTATCATTTTGACGATTGAAAGTTTGCTCATGGGTAAATATTTTCTCGTCGGTGAACACAGCAGAGTCAAGACCATGAGCATCGAACCAGGGTAACAGCGGGCGACTTCTTTTGAATAATTTTCCACTTGACGCGTTCGTAATGGAATTGATGCTTCTCATTTTCAGAGGAAAGAGTAATAAGTCTCTTTTCCCCACGTGAAGAACAGATTCTCTCGATACAACGAGCTCTACAGCCCCTTCCCTCATGAAGCTTTGGGGATTTCTAACAACTCATGAGGCAATCTTATTCTTTTTTTATGGATCTTTGAGATTGTTAAACGGCCACTTCTGGAGCGATATTTTACGTTACCGGTCTCCTTATACCGTTGGATCATGCGGTATATAAAACCATGAGTTATTTTTGAAAATTTGAACACGATGCTCAATTAACGATAGCAGACCGTCGACTTTCCATTGCCGCACAGTAATAATTTGTTTACATAGCGGGCTAATTTTAACGATGATTCAAAGTTGACTGCAAATAATACATGTGTTAGCTTACATCGCAGTACTTTACATAGGTAAATAAATGGTCGCAGAACTTTTGTGTCACCTTGTACATACCTGAAAGTGGAAAACTGTCAAGTTAAAAACTAGAGAGAAATTAATAACTTTTACTGAAAAATACGCACTTAACTTTATGTTCACAAATCGTTCGACGCGATTAAGAAATATATGCTCACCAGTAGGCCAGCTGTGATGAAGAAAAGAACGGTGGCCGTAAGGGAAGCGTCCGCCATGCTGTCTGTGTAGGCATCGAAGCAGCCCACGGTGTAAATTGTGTTTTGCGCGGTTACAATATCGTCAAAAGGGATGTCCTTGTAACAATCTTGATCTTCGATGTTTTTGCAACAGCCTGGCGTTACGTCATTACCGTCCAATCTGTCGAACCAGTACTTGTAGCCGCTCAGCCCGCAACATTGCAACTGTAAGTGAAAACGAAGGTCGGTGTCTAGGTTCACTGTAAAAAAGATTTGAGTATTGTTTAACATAGCTTGATAGTTGAAAAACTGAATTCCAAGTTGCGATGCATGAGACTTATTTTCGATTAAACGATTTTTTGGTTGCTCTATTCCTTCGTTTCAGGTGAAACGTAAGTATTTAGAAAATGTATACAGTGGAACCATTAAAAAAACAGAAGTAACACTTTATCGACCATGCAGCTAGAGAAACAGTGTAAAATTCAACAATGTGAGAATATTGCATCATGAGAGGGACACCTTCCAGTGAAGAGTAAAGTTTGTATAGTGCAATTAAAAAATTTATGTGAGCGAAAGGTCGTTCTAGTGAGAAGAAGTCGTTCATCCAGAAACACACATAATATGTAAGATGTTGCAGAAAAAAGCATTTCCTTTTCTTCATATCAGATTAACGCATACCTGAACATATAGTTTCTCAAACGTGGAATAAATTGAGCAGAAATATGTTTCAGTTTAGAAAAAAGCATAGCGAGCAGAAATGACAGAGGCAGCAAAAAGTTGTCCGCAGCTGATCGAGAAATTACCTCTATGAATGGAACTTTTCAAAACAGAACATGTCATTAAAGTTTCAACATTTGTGGAACAAATTAAACTGATAAGCCTTGACATACGTACATGTGGATGGGCAAATTCCAAAAGCTTTAGTAGTCTTGCTTCTTATTCATAAATGCTGCAATAAGTATGACTTTAGATATAAATCGGGAGTAAATGTCATGCTTTAAATTTATTATGAATGGGCTCAACCTTTGGTAACATAAAATATCTTTTGCATTAAACTGAGCAGAAAATATATAATTTAAGTAAAGAAATTTCATTTGGTATATTTGAGAAAGACTTCATTCTATCGTGTGATACACTGCGTATTCATAACTGAATTAAATTTAATAAAAACCAGTAAACAAAACGAGAAACATTCATTCTCATTCATTATATTTGGTTGGAAAAATTCACCAGGTCATGGACATTCATTTCAATTCATTACATCATGTAGGAAGGCATCCACACTTCAGACACAGTCATTTCAATTCTTCTCATTGCGTTAAGTAAAGACACAACATCGGAGACACTCCTCTCAATTCTTTACATCGTGTTAGGAAAAGTCAACACGTCTGAGGCTCTCATTTCAATTCATTTCTTTCTGTCAGATATTATCAAAATATCAGAGACATTCATTACAAATCATTACACCATGTTGGATGAGATCCTCACGTCAGAGACATTCATTACAATTCATTACAATTCATAGACATCATTACAATTCTGTACAATTCATTACAGCATGTTGGAAACGGTCTACGCTTTCCGTCGTGCTGGGCTGGCCTGGCTTGTAGGCACCGAAAGCCTCGGTCATGGTGGCGTTGATATCAGAACGCACGGTGTCGGGGGTGAAGAGGGCAAAGCCCACGGACATCTGTACGATGAGCACCAGAGTCTTCCACACCGCCGCCTGCGCATGAAAGCGTTGGCATCCTATATTCCATTGTCAAAAATGTTTAAATCCGATAATTAGTCTATCAAAGGCTCTCAAGTAAGAACTGAAGTATGCCTCAAACTCATATGTCTCTAATTACTAGAACCAACATTGTAATTCTTCTGTCATCAAGTTTCTACTCCTAAAAAAACGATAGCACAGAAATAATACCGCTATACAACTTTTTGAGTGCTGCATCTGAGTCTCAGTTCAATTTTGCTTAGTATTATTACACTATTAAATTTTCTTAGCTACAGAGCTGTCGAGACATTCTTAGAACACCATGGGAGGCCATATTGTGCGTCTGGCAGTACGCGAACTGAACACAATGATCATTAGAATTAATCATAGACATTTTCAGATACGCTAATTTAGGAGTGAACAACGCACTTCAGTTTCGAATAAACTCTGGGAACTTTTTACATGTTCAGTACACAAAGTGTTATAGCTAAAGAACGCTATGTCAAGGAAATTCTCTGCCTGTGTACTTCTTAAAACGTGAACGAAACTCACGGCGATGAAGAGCCACTTGTAGGGCGGTGATTTGCGGTGATTGGTTCCCTGGATCGCGCACCACACCGAGTTGATGATGATTTCTGTTACGATGAGCACACATCCAAATGAGACGCATACGAACGCCTCAACGATTGCTGGGCTCACGATTATCTCATGAGCCAAGTGCTTATTTATGATGAAGGATGAGAGACCGATGAAGGTCAGGCCAGCCCCCTGCAAAATAATGTAAGGGTGAATTTCGATCTCTGAGCGACATGTGTTGCATTTCTGTACCTCATATCTATGTACAAAAGATCATCAAACTAACATTGTTTTCAAATTGTATTTGATATTATATTCTTCTGTCATTTTTGAAATTAGTATTCTGGAAAGTACAATATTCCTTTTTTAATGAAAATATGGTAAAGAAACCTTAATGAACGATTTTTAAATGCAAAAATTTTTTACTAAGATTTAAAAACAGTTAACACAATAATTATGAAACATCTTTTAATTCGATACATTTATTACAGGAAAACTCATAGCTAAAGTGAAGATTAGTGGGTTAAGAACAAAAATTCCATCATTCAAAATGCAAAAGTTCTTTAAAAACTGCAGGCAATGGAACCGAACACTGAGGCAACGATTCTGAAACTTCCAAACGATCTCGGAAGTCGCATGATTTTCCATACTCCCGACTAACTACATGAATTAATTGCAACATTTGTGCAGAAAGTACTACTCGGTTGATTTGACATGCAGACTCTAAGGACTTTTGACATCTAGTTCTCGAACGAGAGTCTAGTTTTCTAGTTCTCAACAATGCTGATAAATCTTCGTAATAAATCCCTTGGCAAATAGCTCATTCAAACGGCCTGTTGAAGGCCTACATGGATTCAGTGCCTGGCTTATAGCAGGAGAACTCACGAACACACTCTAAATTATTCAAATATGTCATTGTTTCTATTTTATACGAATTTAAGTAAGCCTGAGGCTTTCATTAGCAAAGAAAGAATTTTAAATACACTTGTATTTTGGACATGAGAACATGCCCCTTGGATGAGAAAAGGGTGATCGTGTGAGTACATTTACAAATTTTCTCAGCCAGAAAACTTCATTAGGTTCTTTATGTGATTTTAAAATTGGTGGTGTTCCATTCCAATTAGAGACTAACTTCTTCCAGGCAGCTACATATCTGTGAACAGGACTATATTCTAGTCGTTGGTAGCAATTTTCATTGAAGTAAATAGATCGTTCCAACCACATCAACCACAAAGTCTCCTCCAACGCTTCACTCCTGCGTGCAAGTTATTTTAATACACACTCGTACAAATGATCATCGGCTTCAGCAATTAATTTCAACTAACAACCAGCCTATGTACTTGCAAATCCTAGTTACCCATGCTAGAACACACCAGGCTAGAACCCAATCTTAAAACAATACTAGGCTTAAATCCAATACCAGGACTACACTGGAATGGAAGCCAATATTAGATTATCAAACGTAAATGGAAGAATCCTTCGTTTTGTGTACACGCCCTCTTCTAGTTCGGCTTTGCACACTTGGCTTCTTTAAATTTATGCCATGATGCAAGAATGCACAAAAAATTTCACCAGTAATCTCACACAACTTAGAACAACGATGATGCATTTACAAACAGCGAAGCTTTACATTTACAGATTTCTTTAATAACATATATGTAACATAATATGTATCAAACATCAATTATCTTCATCATATCATGCATCCTCCTTCTCATGTTAAGCTTATGTATATACACATGACAGAAAAATCTTTATAACTATTCCAAGTAAATCAAGAGAAATGGAAAATTGTCACGTAATCAAGCTCCTGACGTTTTTCATCGCATTCGGTAAAATGAATATTGTCAATAATTTTGTCGATGTGAAACAATACATGTGATGTCAAACTTACCGCAGTTAGGGTATTACAAATAATTGAAAATGCTTCTTCACACTTAGGCATTGTTAATTCTTTTAGACTTTCACAATACACAACAACGTATTCACGCCCTTTGGGTACTGGCGACGGAAGAGAAGAAGAAGCGTTGCTTGAAGTACACTCTCACTTTGATTAGATTAGATAAAACGGCATGATAAAGAAATGTAAGATAGAATTTTCATTCAGACGAGACATTGTGTATTCAAGTTGTATGAAGATGAAGTAAAGAAATTCGAACAAAATGGATACATTTTCCTTCTGATTCATGATTTCGAACTATGAATACAATGCAAATACACTTATGCCCAAGAAATAAGATTATACCGAACTAGACTGAACATAACTGTACTAAGCTCCCCGGACAAAAAATTGGTCGCTCATCGTTTTTCGAGCTCCTTTCGATTTTGACAATTGCAGGGTGCATCTGACTAGAACTGCCATTAATAATTAGCATGAAGTCATTCATGTTATGCTCAGGCATTTTCATTGACCAGGAAAGTCCCCTAGACATGAACCCTATAGAAAATTTCTGTGAACATCAAGAGCTTCCTGTTAGACGTCGAGAAGATCGTCCCCGTACTGTAGCCGTACGACGAGATCAGTTCATGCGAGGGCTTTAAAATCGACCAGATGAACATCAGAACACTTGAAAACCCAATGCTGATCAGAATTGCCATTATTCGTGGTCGTGGAGGTCCTACTCCATATTAGTAGCTGATGACTAATTTTTTGTTCAGAAAGCTCACGTATAAATTACTTGTAAGCTCGGCTTACTTTTCTATGACAGTCATACGTTTTCAGAAGATTCCGTTTTTGTTTACTGGGTAAGATACACATGGTAGTGACATTGAGCCTGGATGAGAATTTTCAGAGCTGTCGTGGGACTTCTCTTATGACAATAAATAAAAAAATGAGAAACTTCAAGAAAATTGAAACTTACTTCCAGCTGGTTGTATTACTGAATCGAATATCAGCAGCTTAGAAATTATACTAAAAAACTGTATGAATCTATCTTTAGGTACCTTTCGATAAAGTTTAATTTCAACTGCAGATTTGCTTAACGATATGCATGTATAAAACGAGAGTCCTGCGGGAGGTAACAGAGTGAAATGTTTACATCTTTAAAAGATAAATACCAACTTATGCTCCCAAAGAGTTTAGCCCGTTCAGAAGCTGCCAAAAGAATAAAAAAATAACCTCCTTCATTAATGCTTACTGGATAGGCGCTTCTAAATAGCGTTTTTTGATCTCTGATTGAGATACCATAGAAACCAAAACACTTATTCGGCCCATGAAAAGCTAAGTTCAAAAAGTATTTGCTCTAATAGTAATGAGTAATTTAGGTTTGTAATTTACTGTGCACAACTGCGGAAACAAAGTGTGAGAACAATATGTCAGCATACCCATATGCAGCAGCCCAAAGAGGGGCAGGACTTGTTTCTATCTTCTCACTTCCATTAAAAAATACAATTTACCTTTCAGTCGCTGAACATGAAGTACTAAAATGTCTTTAAAAAGCTCAAAAACGAATTTGATGAACTATCTAAACAATGTGCACAGCAGACTGCATTCTCAGGCATAACCTATTTCTTTGCTCCGAATACAATATAGAGAAACTAGTACATAGGTAAATATACATATGTTTCATGAACTTCTAGAAAATAAATTTTCTGCCGAGTAATTATACCACCAGCAGCGTTATGTAAGTTAGGAATAATGGACAATTATTTCTTGTCATTATTTTAAAGATCATTTTTAGCTATAGCTACTTGTGGGCCCAAATAGGTGTATTAATTATCGTCTTCCACTAGCATAATAGACTAATATTATTGAGGGTTTCTTACGATTTATGTTGCATACGAGATGTCTTCGTAATCTTCATTCTCTTTGTGGTATGCGTGACGAATTGCTAGCGGTCTCTTCTCGATAGGCTGTGAGCTGCCCTAGTCGTCTAAAACAGACAACAGTTAGTGACAAATAGACACTCGTACGAGGAGGTTTTCGCTAATCACTCCGGCGCTTGTGCTTTTGATTCTAACACCTGTTGGCATATGAACATTTTCCCCGTGCTTCTTTTAAATAAATTGCTGAATCAGAGCACTGATTATTTTATTTATAACAATAGCTTCTATAACTTCTATGGTCATCTTTGTATAGATTTAGACATGCTGTTTCAAAACCCGTTATAATTAAAGTAGCAAGTCAAATCTGATATAATGTTGAAGAAATGTTTGTTGCCATAATTGGGAGCACATGACTTTGTGTTCCGTATGAAAAATTTTGTAAAATAGAAAATAGATTCTAGGTATATTATATACAAAATTACATTTTCAATTTTGTCACTCCAAATTTTAATTTCACCTTGAGAACTAAACTATCTCATCATAAAAACTATTTGAAATGGATACATTACTGTCCCAAAATACTTAAATTCTCTATTTGCTCCAGATAAATTGTACACTATTATTTTATCAATTTATAATTCATGTTTACATAAGCGAAACATTGCAGTACCTCAGCTTCATTATACACGTTAGTATTCTTATGCCATAGCTACTTATTTTCTTTTCATTTAAAGTTTTTTTTTTTTGCTTTTTTCACTTGTTATTTTCATGTATCACAGACCTCGAAGTCTATGACGCGTAGAACTGGGGACTTATTCATCAATTCCGACTTCAACTTTCAGTCTTCGCGGAAGCGCGTGCGACAATTCCGCACAGGTTATTCAACGATTGGCAGTGACGAGCGTGGGAATGTCGTTCAAATTCATCCGTTGAGTGTAAATTTGTGTAACCTAGTTTAATGCGTTGTTAAAATTAGAAGTATTCATGACATATAACAAGTACGTATTTGACGAGAATTAAGCGAAAGGAAGATTGATTATTTTTGTCTAGTTAGGAACAGGAAATATGTTCATGATTGTTGTACGTATTGTTGAATTGTGTTGGTGAAGTACTACGAATAATTTACCGAATCACTGTCAATGATCTGATCTGTGGTAGCACCTTATAATTTGAAAATGTTATTGAAAAGGTATAAAGTTGGTCATTTTTGTAAAATATTTCTTCACCTTGCTGAGATGGAACCATGGTGCTACAATGTGAGCCAAAGTTTTTAGTGTCGTACTGGGCGAGGCAAGAATGAGGTCGGATGACCCTCTAAAATATGCTGCTGATCAGATGGTGGCTACTGCTATTTTTAAGAATGTTTGCTAATTGCAAAAGACATTCAAGTTTTAATATTTGTCTTAGTTGGCAAATGATACGTATATTATGATATATATATACAGTTTTGTATAGTAGTTTTTAATTAAAGGCTTTTTACTGAGGTTCTCTTTGGAACTATATGCTATAGCTCATGTTTTCTAAAATATGGGTCATTTTTTTGGCCACAGAATTCAAAATCTTTACTTTTTATTGTATTCTGATGTGAAAAAAGGTTTGTGTCAAATGATTGTCTAAGGTTAGATGTTATAAGATTATTGTAAAGGCTAATATTGTTAATATTCACTTTGCCATGGCCAACTACACAGATCATTCTATTCATCATACAGCCTTCATTTTAATATCATTAGATAAGAATTTCTGTTAAATTGTAAAAGTTAATGTATTATTGAAAGCTCTATAACACAATAAATAATGAAAAATCAGCTTATGTTGTACAACCTGTAATCATACTTTTATGCTTCTTTCCAGGTAAGTTGGGATTACATTAAGATTACTATAGATATAAGTTTTCATTAGGATAGGATAAATTTTTTCTTTTAATTTTGCCCTGAAATTAAAAAATCTAGTTGTTTGAGTGCAGATAAGTTAAGCGCAAATTTCCGTAGACATTGCATCCTCATGTTATGATTTATTATGATGCTTAGAAAAATTAGTACTATCTATTACTATTAAGAGTTAGTATGTCAGTCAAATCACAATTGCATCAAGAACTGATTACATTCTTTAATTTGATGTGCATGTATACTAAAATCTTTACGTATTAATTTCCCTTCATTTATGAAAATAAATGCTTCAATGCTTCTCCCTATGCTTCTACTGCTAATAATTTTAATCTACAATCAAGAATTTGATCAATCTTTAATAAAATGAAGGTTCTGACTAATCTATGTATTAATTGTGAATTTTTTGTAAATGAAGGGAGGTTCATAATCAAAGTTTGCTATTTCCAAGGAAATTAAGGCATTGCTCATCATATTTTAAAGCTAACTAAGCATAAAAATACTGTTAATTGAGTGTATTTTTTAAGTTAAGTTGCTATACTTTCCTGGGTTATCAGTACCTATGTTTCCTTGTTAAATATTTTACTTCCCAAGCCAAAGTCAGTCACACAGTAATCCCTTTGCTATAACATGTGTTTGTTCCAAGACCTCTCATGATAGGTAAAAATTCAGGAAGTGGAAACAGGATTAGCTGAAGTAATTCATCAAGACATTGCAATGCAAATTTTCAGCATTGTTATTCTTTGAAGCTTTTGTATAGTGTGTACATACTCTATAGTCCATTTTACACTCTAAAACACTGTCATGAACCTTTAGTTATAGTTATTTAGATATTATATTTAATGTTATTTATTTGTCATGCAACTATTCCTTCAATCATATTAAGTTTTATATTATGTTTCTGCATTGGATGATACATTGCAAAGCAATTTTCTCCTGCACATAAACATTGCAGCAGCTGATCTAGCAATTTTGAATATTTATTGTGTTCTGCTGGCATTTGCCATCATAAGCAGCCAGATGCCATTTTTTTTGCTGCTGTTTGAGTGAGAGGCTGATAAGCTAGTGTGTTTCGAGTTTATAATTTTTTTTTTCTCATTGAACTTGCCAGAGCTGAATCCATGCCTACCCTTTTCCTGTGAGAAGAAATGTTTGAGACATTTGATTCAATATTAATCAAATCTCTGGTGGAGCTTTTTAAAATGAAAAACTTCATTTATTTTTATGAGTTTGTTGTTGTGTAATTTTATTTTTTGCTTTAAATTATTTCATGTCAGTTGCAGGTGGTCAAATGCCAGTCAAATTTAGGTTGAGATACTTTTAGTTCCTTAGACAGTGTTTATGAAGCTCAATAATTTTAAAGTAAAGTTATAAGTATGATAGTAAGTTATTTATCAAGTAGGAGTAAGTAAAACTAAGTTTTGTTGAGTTTGATAAGATTAACATGAATAGTGATAGTTGCAGAGATTAAATTTAAGTCTCTACCCATCTTTTTATCTTAAAGATGCATTTTTTAATCATATCAAAAATGATTAGAAAGAGCATATATCCGTTTAGTAGTGCAATGAATATTAGAGCAGAAATTTGTCATGAGATGAATTAGGTGAGCTTTTGCTTCATCTTTTTTGAGATGTTGGGCCAGCATTAGATTGGTGTACTGTAACTTTAAAAAATTCAGACCTTATGGAGGAGAACCACCCAAATTATTGAAAATCCAAATCTTAGCAAAGTTTTTGTAAATGTGCCGAATAACCCATATAAAATAAAATAAGCTTGATTACTTTTAATACATGTTAAATTAAGGTGAATACTTATTAAACACAAAACCAATCTTAATGTAATTCACAATGCATGCCATATAGGTACATTTTTAACTGAACCTCAGTCACATCTCAGAATCTGGATTTCTTAAGGGGGATCCAGTGCCAAGAGTTGTCTTGATCAATGAAGCTTGTATTGTTAAAAGTTTATTGTATGTTACTGATTCTACCACACATGCACATTTGATGTACTGAAAATCCTTGAGTGAGTTGTGTCAAAAAAGAAACAAAATGAAAGATGAAATTTCCTATTGAATGCCAATGCAGATGTAAATTGTTATCAGTGAAAGTCAAATAACGTCAGCATGGCCTCACAGTAGTAAAAGGTTCAGTAAAAATGTGAAACTTTGGTACTTACTCCAATTGAATTTTTTTTTTTATTTATACAGAATTGAGATCCATTGCTGTACTTGCAATTATAAAAATATAGGACATATTTTGCTCGTGCCAGGTTATTTATAGACTCAGTGATTCAATTATTTTAGGCAATACATCCCTGCAAAAAGCTTGAGAAAACTGCTGCCACCTTTTGAGATGGCTGCCAACTCTTCCCTCCCAACTCTGGTAAGTGGAACGAACTTATTCAGAATTTTGTATGCTGTATTCATCTATTTCCAATTTAATTTCTTTTGTTTTACAGCTTGCATGTTATTCAATAAGTTATTAGAATACTTTTCCAAATTATCATCTTATTTCTGTTGATCAGCTATTTGTCTTCAATTTTCTTTATTTATTTTGACTGATTATTGATTTCTTTTTATGAGTTTTTTTTTTCGAGATTATAATCTCTGATTTCTAAAAGGGACTAAGCAGATGCTCGTACAAAATAATTTTTCAACAGCTGTACCAACGAAAAGATTAAATGTAGGAATGACGATCAGTTGAACCAAATCTGTAGTTCACTGTTAATGTACGATAAAGTGTTTCCTTTTTAACGAACACTTACTGTATCCTGCAAATATACAGGTATAAATCAATTCACTATTAATCTGTAAATGTAGTATCCAACTATTGGATTTCATAGAGTATGTACGAAGTTCCTCTACCTAACTGAAGGAATAACCCATTCTCTGCCAACCTATTATCCCTTCCTATGTTGTGCAATCATGGGTAGCATAGCTGCACTTCTTGATGAAAACGAATCAAATTCATTCGGTTTTCATGGAATTGAATCAACACGTATCCGGTTAACTGACCGATGCATAGCTCACAGCTGTGCTTGATGATTAGATGAACGTTTACAATAGCTTGTTCGCGTCGTCATTCACTGGTCCTTGGCCCGTCCGATCTATCGGTCCGACAAACCGTTATGCTGGTCCGCTAGCCCGCCCATCTATTTTGCCAGTCCGTGGGCCCGCCCATTACCGCCACTCAGGTCGGGACGTGTTCTGTCGAGAGCGGACTGCACGCGCACGGCCGCTCCAGGCCTGGCGCCAAAAAGCTACAGCGGTTCCCTCTTGGTTGCGCGCGTCCAGGCCGCAGTGCTCCGCGCTCTCGCGAGCGAACATTCCGCGCTAGTATTCGTATTTTCGCGGCGGTACGGCTGCTAGTTTTGTGAGAAAAACAAGCTGTAGTCGTTTCGAACGGTTCAGTGTAGTACCTTTGGTCGTTATAGGGCTGGTTAACTATTTAACGTCCGTTACGTTTTTGCAGTAAGGCTGCTGCTAGCTTTGTGCGAAAATCTTCATGTCGTTTTGTGTAAGAGACCGATAATGTACTTTTGGCCCATTTAGGGCTCACCCATCAACACAAGTATTTAGGAAAACAGTTTGAGGAAAATTCATTTAATTCACCCATTGGTAGTAAAGAAACGAAGACCTTTGGTTCCAAATATTTCTAATGACACCAATGTGAATAAAAAATGCATGAAAAAAATGTAATTAGTCTCCTTGTATTCCTGTTGAATTCCAAGCACTTCCAATGATATGCGAATAGAAAACCACGAGAAAATTGATTAAACTCGCCGTATATTCTTAGAGACCAACGCGTGTAGTTAGAATCATTCCCAACATTCCAGCTGAGCCCTCTCGACGCTTCTCAACCGCGTGCGGTCGCACATGTTTGAACACGTACTGACCACCTTGATGCCGATGTATTGTGGGAAGCTTAATTTATATCCAAAGTGTGTCACCAAGAGGGCAACTACTGTTGAAAACTTACTGAGAGCAGCTTTAAGCATTTACAAATGGCATGTAAAACACGTTATATAATATTTGGGTTATGCTCGTGAATGGATTTGGATGAGCGTGCTTCAGTGGTTTGTGGCAGATTTTTTCATCACCAAGCTCAATGGAGTCCTTTTCTAGAATGCGGATCAGTAGTCATTCGCTGACGCGCTGTGGTAGGGGACGGTGTGGTTCAGAAAATATCAGTGCCATTAAGTTTGCCCGGCGGGGTGAGGCTTGTCTAAAAGCGTTCTAAAATTACAGTTGTGTTAGTGACAGGTTTCCCTGTTGAATTTGATGTGCTACGAACATAGTGCTTTGTGGGTGGTAGAGGCCCTTACTTCTTACGGAGCCGAGAAGGATTATAATGGGGGTGTCCATCAAGCTCCGCGTGTTTATTGACATGTAAGAATATAGATGCGCCTCTTGACCATATGCGCGTTTTCGTCTTTTTATTTAATCACATATTTTGTGCAATTATAATTTACTGGCGAGATCGTCCAGTTATCAAGCTACCTTCAAGTACAGAAAATCCTCCTCAGCCCTGAGAAACGTGAAGGGAATTCTCTCAAAGTTCTCTAATTCTCTGTTACGCAAAATAATTTTGTGAAATGATTTTCGAGAACTACAGCTGCTGTGGGGCTGCGTTGTGTGCCTCAGATGACGCCAAAATTGTTCAGGTACGCGGCCTTTCCTTTCGTTGTCATAATTGGATCGGTCTTGTGAGGGTGTTCTGCCGCTGTAGTGTGTGCCATTCTAGGCGGCAGGGTAGATTGTGAGACAATAATTCTTGCTACGAACAGTTAACTGCAGGCCTGAAAGTCTCCAACGACCATTTGTTAAGCACAGAAATGTGAGCCTCTTGGCTTGGAATAAGTAAACATTCTGTCATCAGTTCTTTAAATTATTCTGTGCCAGTAGATTGACGACTCGTAATTGTGTTTGGCCTCAGTGGAAGAAAGTGGCTGAGTTTTTATTTTCTTCGTTTCTCCTAATCCTTTCTGGGAGTCCGTGTTTCATCACCAGTAAGTTTTCAGCTGCGGTAGTAAGCGCTGCATCAGTATTTCGATAGGGCTCATTCAACAGCCCCGCAAGGAAGAGTAGAAAGTTACTGCTGAGCTCTTTACTCATTATTGGTGCATCCGAGCGAGTACACACAGTATGTTGATGTTTAACGTCGGGCTTTCATTGAGGTGAAATTGCTATTCCTGTTGAAAATTATGAAATTGAATACAGCGATCGATACTTCAGCTCCCGGGTAGAGTTTCCTTGGTGAACGCCGCTCTACGGTAATCGTGAGCTGAGTGTCGAGATGACCACGTATTTCATGTAGGATCTTTTCGTGTTAGAGGTGACTTGTATTATTACACCGCATTGACTCGATTTCCTGTACAAGAGTGCTTCTCTTTAAAGCAAATTAAATATGTCTAAACCTGGTTTAGGTACGTTTTTGTATTCAACTGCTTTTTTCTTCGAAATTTTGTCCTCGTTTTCGTAGATTGACTGCATTCCGTTTGGCACCTGTCGAACGTACTTTTTGTATTTGGGAGACTTTTTTAAAACAAACTAGCCTTGAAATCCGAGGTTCCATTGCGGCGAAATGACATATTTTCTGTGTACCTTGCGTTGTCCAATGTAGAACGGGTTGTCTTGTGTTGTATAGCCAACCAAATGGCGGAGAGGTAAGCTGTTAATTTCTGTTTTATGTAATGAAAATGGTATAGGGTGATTATATAATGTCTACGTTTATATAATGTGCCAGAATTTTAAAGTATATAATATATTAGGACCCCATGCGACAATATATAGTATGTTGGTACTCTGTGTGAAGATGTTGAATAATAGTTGAGTACCCTATGTAAGAAGATTGCCAAACAACATCAGAATCACACGTCGGGTTTAGTAACATTGTACAATCTAGTGCAAAAAGACTACCCAATACCGTGATGATATCAATTCGAAATGTTAGGATCGCTACTTTCAACAAAATGCTACAATTCTAAAATATCCGCTTCAGGCGCAGGCGTGCCAAGGTCCGCTGGTGTGGCGCGTGCAGTCGGCAACCCGCATCCTGCAGGAAGGCTCCTCGAAGGAAGTGGGCACCGTACTGCGCACTCTGATCCACTCTGTGTTTGGGGCAGCGGGCCCTGCAGAGCCGGGCATGCTGGGCTGGGGTCTGCAGCACTTCACCAAGACCCAACATCCTGCAGAGTTCCAACTCCTCTGTGAGTTTCTGTCAGCTCGAGGACCGCTCGTCAGCGTGGCGCTGAGACACGCGCCTGACTCCTTCATGCTCTTCGAGTTCCCCATCGCCTCGCTGCCTGTGAGTCGAGCTGGCGCATGCGTCTGTTGTCCTGTTCCCTCGAGTAGCGCTGGGTGTTGTCTGGGGCTGTTGTCTTCATCCCTCGTGCTGCGCTGGGTGTTGTGGTCGCTTTGGGTGCTCTTTGTAAAAGTCTTACTTTTTTCTGCATGCTTTGATTTGTACTCGACATATTGAGTTCTAAGTATTCGGAATTTGTGTGACCTTGACTCGAGCGCACACCTTGAGTGCATGGGACTAAAGATTTACAGCACGAATCAAATCGGGCATAAAGCAAGTATGTGCGACTTGTATTGGGGACTAGCTGTATTGATCTGTGTTCCCAAGTCTGGTGATGCCGTACAAGACGAGGGAAGTTTCATGCTGTGTGTTGAGGTATTCCATTAAATGCCTTGCTACTAACGTTTGGGACCAGGAACGTGTTCGTTATGTATTTTAAAAACGAATTGATTTTAATACAGTATTAATATATCTGATAATGAAGTGAAACACGAGAAAAGTTCTATTAAAGCGCATATTCTTCACCTGTTTTGATATATGCAGTTTTAGTTCTGAATAATTGTGTTTTAGCTATCTACATCTGTTTTTATTCTAATCCTTGAATCTTTGCATCATAGTGTCTAAACTATTTGTAATCATGTTCTTATAAAGATGGTGTGAATACGGTAGGGCTATCAACCCCGAATGAGTAATTGCAGAAAAATGAGATTTTTTCACTTATTTGTTATGTACTTATTATTTTATCAAGGTTTTCAATCGTGTTTGTTCACATGGAATTATATTGCATGTACATGATGATTACGCATGCGTGTACATAATATCAAGAGGGTTGTACATATCCATGTACACAACATCATGATTGTTGTACATGTCTTAGAACACAGCAGCACGATGGTTGTACTGTGCGCATGTGAGCTCATATGAACACGTTTCTTGCGACGGTACTATCATTCTAGGGCTCCCTTGACCCAGCCACGTGTCATACAGCAGGAACTGTATCAAGACGTACGTTTGTGCAGGCCGTGACTCAGGCCGCCATCTTGGAGGGCAGGGCGGGGCCCCTCTACTCTAACAAGGTCCCTAACCCTGGCCCCGGCAAGGCGCCTGTCAGCGTGCTGCTCAGTATCCTTTATGGCCCTGCACTTGTGCTTCTGTGCCGCATGTACTGGGTGTACACTTGTGCCTCTGTGCCGCATGTACTGGGTGTACACTTGTGCCTTTGTGCCGCATGTACTGGGTGTACACTTGTGTTTTTGTCCTGCATGTACAGGGGATATACTTGTTTTTCTACATTTCCTTTTCTGTGTGTATGTGCACTTCGCACTTGCAGTAGGAAGTGAGGCGTAAATAATAAAATAAGATGAATAATTTGTAAACAAAATATTTTATATGAGGAAAGAATGTAAATTGATGCATGAACATAACAAAGAAATGCTAATTTTAATATTTATTCACAGTGACCCAAACTCTTTCCAATGACAACCTCTAATTTACGGCGTGAATTCATAGCTGCTGCACGAAGCATTTCCTGCGGACTTTCTTCCAATGCGCATAATAGGTAGTGAGGTCGTCAGTTCTTCGACAGAGTTGTGAACTCTTGAACAAACTTTCTCTTCAAATACGAGTGTAGACCACATAGAAAGTACTTTGAATTGAGATCTTAAGTCTGAAGAATAGAGTGGCAACATTTACTTTGGCCAGGAAATTATTTCGGCGCCTGGCTTGTGTGACAATAGCAGTATGGGCTGTCGCTCCATCTTGCTGAAAAATCCGAAGTTGACCTGCTAGCAAAAAATTTTCCCAACAGTTTATTTGAAAATTTTAAGGCACGTTACATAATCTCAGTTTAGTGATCCTATGTGATACATTTGAATTTTTGTTTTATGTTGCGAGGTTAACTTCCGATACGTTTTATCAGAAAACCAACTTATGCATTTGCTTTGGCTAAATCATATTTATGGAATTTGTTACATAGGGAATTCAAAAGATAATTATTTAGAATCGTATTTCTAAATTTATGCCCTTCAGCGAATTAATATTCATGTTACACGTACAACACAATACCTGACGCTAGCTGCTGAGCCTATTTTTCTATCATATCAACTCCACAATTATTGTTTAAATTTGAAAATAACTTTCCTTAGCGAGAAAGGTATTTCATTTATTTTCCTTGCATTGTTCTTGAAATAGTATGTATTTTTGTCGTTCTTGTCTTAGCTTCGTTGTAATCGTCATTCATGTACCTCCAGTTATGCAGGCACGACTTCTTCCTCCGCTAACAATTTCTTGATTTGGTTTAAGGCGATTTTGGCACAAGGCTAGAGTTTGTCTGATTCCTATTCGTAGCAAGCTCCCGAGTCTTCATCTGGAGCCACAACACACATTGATAAAATAAAAACTACTCTTTGAATGAAACACTGAATTACTAGGATTATCGTATTTGTAATTCATCGTATTCTAGTTAATTTTTACGCACCACCCTTGGGTTTGGATGTTTCTTGACTCCTGGCGTTCCAAGACTCGTTCGAGTTCTACATGTTCCACTTCTGCCACTACCTACTCCACGTGGGGGTGGCCGAAGGGTGTGGGGGCCTCCAGTGGACGGGAGTGGGGGATGCCGTGTACCCCACGCTGCTGGAGGACTACCTCACCACCTTCCTGCCGTGTCATGACGCTGCGCCGACTCACCCTTCCTCTTCTTCTACTCTTCCCTGCCCTCCACACACGCCCCTCGCTTCCAGGTCGGTAAACACTTGTTTTCTTGCGATTTTTTTATAGTTTTCTCCGCCTGGCTTTGTGTTTTGGGGAAAAGTTTTCACTAATGGATGTCGTATTTGGAGGAACAATTTTTTTTTTTCACTGCCGTGTGTTGTATTTTAGAAGACAATTTTTATTGCCAGAGGTTTCATTTTGAAAATGAAATTCACTGCGTTGTGTTGTATTTAAAGGGAAAATTTCCACTGCCTTGCGTGGTATTTTGATGAAACTCGTTTTTTAGAAAAACAATGTTCATGACGAGGTAAGTATCCACCAGTGGTGGTTTTTATTGTGAATTTTGTACAATTGTGATGGTAACCTGATTTCTAAGTATGTTTGTAGTAGTAATGTTATTTCAAAGTAATACTGTTAACCCTTTTTTCACCTTAGAATTTGTTGTCGAAGGTATTCTTGGGATTTTAATTAAGTCCTTGACCTGGGGATAGGGTTCGTAGAATTATACAGCTAGGCAGGGAAGGCAAAGATTTCTAATGAGGAATTTATCTTGAGCATCACGTAAGCTTAAGAGACCGTCCAGTGGAGTTTTGTTCAAATGTTTGGTAAGGTTCTTTTGATTGCAATATTATTTGATACAATATAACATGAAAAAATTGAAAACTGTATCTGCAAAAATAACTGCGCTGTGGTCTAAGAAAGAGTATAAAATATTTTCATGAAGTTACATATTATTTACCTTTAAATGATGTATTATCATATTGTCTAGGATCTCGCTCCATCGACTCGCATCAACCGACTAAAACATGGGAGATGTCGTTGACGCTCGCATCAACCGACTAAAACATTGGACATGTCGTTGACGCTCGCATCAACCGACTAAAACATTGGAGATGTCGTTGACGCTCGCATCAACCGACTAAAACTGGGAGAAGTGGCCCTCAAATAATAAACCTTAAGGCAACATCGCATTAAGTTGGAAAAAATTTGAAGCACTTACCCCGATGAGAGGTCTAACTCCCATGTTTGGAATCGCACTTTGAGATCGACGAAGTCGGGCGTATTCAAACACACGAATTTTTCCGTTTTCCGTTGTGATGAGGTCCGTTGATGTGGCATCAACTCTACTCTAAAACTGGGTTTCCCAAACGCGAGTGCTAGCATGTCCTGTTAGTGCGAGGTAGCATTATATTAAGTGCGAAAAGTACATGCAATATTCAGGTAATGAAACGAAGTATTTCATTTTGTTAATCTAATTGATCAAAAATTCACCTTCACTATCTCTCAGTGGCCATAGATTTGTATGGGTGCAAGAACGGAGTAATATTTTCTGAGGGTGTAGGTTTAAAAGAATTTTAGCAACCGCTATTATTTTGTAAGAAACGCAATTCCAAAATAGAAGATTGTCATCTACTCACTTAAAAAAAGTTGTCAATTACTATTCTAAAAAAAGTTGCCTTCTACGATTCTGAGGAAAGTTGACAACTACGACTGTAGAGAAAAGTTGTCAACTACAATTCTAAAAAATAAGTTGGCAACACTACTCTTAAGATAATTAAAACCTAACTTAGTTTAATTTGATTGATGCCCTTTTTTCTAACCTCCTCCCCGGTAGGCTGACGGTGACAGGCCTTCAGCACCTCACCCAGTTCATGTCCCCCATCACCACACCCCAAGCGGGGGGGACGCTACACGGTCATTCCCTCTTTGGGGGCGCTTCTTCCCCGCACACCTCCTCACCCTTCCCCAACTCCCACTTACCACAGCGTCCCGCTGCGTGGGTCAGTCAGGTAATACGCTCAAGTCAATTTCTGTGTTTTTTATGTATGTTTGAAATTTGTGTTGAGGGAACCTGTTACACCTTGGACCCAGCATGCTTCGGACCTGGTTTAGATTTTTAGCGTCTCTAGGGGTTATCAACGGGTATTACTGGTACTTTAGATATAGTGGTAGTTTTGTGATCTGACCCTAGTGGCAGATCTCCAAATTTAACGTAATAGTTTCCTGAATAACTGATTCACGTAAGGTGCAACGGGACTGAGGGGAGGTCTGAATTTAGCGTAGGTTTTTTTTTGTAGATATGCATTCTGGAATCCTTGCATATCTACAAAGAAAAACCTACGCTAAATTCAGACCTTTCCTGGATACCTTTGAAAGAGCTAAATATCAACATTAGATCCAAGGTACAAAAGGTTCAAAGCCAGTTCACAGATTCTCAAGGTTGAAATCATGGTTCTGGTTCAGGGACTCCCTACTAACTGTGATGACCTTAGTCTCAGTGACGTCATAACGAGGCAGAATTCATAGTTCTGGCACTGGTGCTCAATGCCAGATGTGGTGACGTCATTATGCATAAGGGATGAAATCGACGAGATCTAATCCGTAGTTTTGAATCAGGGTTTTACGAACAGAATAGAAGATGTCATTTCTCCTCTGGCCATCAGTGTGCAAAGTCCCTACCTAAGTAGGTAATATATTTCAGGTTGAATTAGAGTGGCTGTGCCAATAAAAGCGCAGAGCACGAGGGCATCCAAACTGTCACAAGAAGTCCATGTGTTGCCTCATTCATGCTACTGAGGCACGTCATGTGGTTCATGGAAAAATGTATTTTATGACTTCTAGACACGTCATGTGGTTCATGAGAAACGTATTTATGACTTAGATTTTGAATTCAACGAGAAATTAAATGATTGCGATGTTGCAGACGGTGGTGCAGGTGATGGTGGAGATGTGGGTGAACCAGTGCGGTGGGGCTGCGCCAGGTCGACCGTCCTCCCCACCGTCCCCTAATGCCCTCACTCGATCTCCTGTTCCTCCCGGTTCCCCCTCTCAGCCCCAGGTAAACTGTGCTCATAACCCGTTTATGGTCAAATTATTCTGGCGTTTAGGAAGTATTCATTGAGCCTTAACAGTGATACTTGGCTAAGGTGGGAAGTTTTTCGGTCATTTCAAGTCACTGCTTGGAATGTCATAGCGATGTCGTGCATGTTGATCTCCTTAATCTGGTCACTGATTATTGAATTTTCAGGAAATGTAACGTTGAAGGAAGACACATGTGATATAAATGAGGCATTGATATGTCAATTTTCGTTTTGTTTCGTCGAATAAACAGTGCAGATGTCAACAAGCCAGAACTTGCCAAACAATCGCTGCTTTAGGTTCAATACTATAACATTGGCCTACCGTAGCTACTGGAGATGCCGTCAGAATCGAGACGGTTAATCGAAACGTGTTTCGGTGTCGTTGGTATTCTACTTGTGTTGAGAATTTTCAGGCTTCTGATATGGGTGAACTCATATCGTTATACATTCACTTCATCATTCCGTGAGACACGTGTGATCAATTTACCGTCGTTATTTTGACTTGATTGATGTACGTAAACGCCCGGCATGTGTCTGCGTTCGGACTCATCGGACCTGCTTGTTCACCTCTTCAGTTTACGTTCAAAACATCAAATATTCTCTATTCATCAACTCTATCGCGTATTCTGATTATGTTAATACGGTTCTTTTTGATGCGGGTACTCACTGAATGTCTCTATCTGGTGTGATATTTTTATGTTCAAACTAGACCACGCCTGAGTGAATTCATGAAGTGAATGGTCACTTGGTCATCTCTCTCGCAATGTGACATCAATTCATGGCTGCATGTACACCTTTTTTTCTCAAGGTTGATTTTCTACACCACGTAGGACCCAATGAGTTACTTCTATTGAGAATTGGTTTTTAATTCTTTAATTCTCACCTGCTTGTTTATTCTTTTCGTTTTTCTAGGGTTACTTTGTATGTTTTTCCACCCCAAAAAGTATGAACACTTTCAAACATTTGAGGCTCACACCGAGGAAGCTTTATGCATATTCTGCCTGCTTGGTTCGAGGTCTTCAGTTTTCATTGTTTTCCTAAAAATTAAATGGAAGTACGCACTAAAGAATAAAACCAGGAGGATGTAGTTGGCATCAGAAGCCAGTTGAACCAAGGCTTATGTTTAAAATAACTCGCTCCGAAGTACTACTCTCCAATTAATTTATTTATTATTTATTTCCATTTATTTTTCATTTATTTATTTTTCCATTTTGTTGACTTGATGGATTCAATTTTCTTTACCTGTTCATTTTTTGGAGCTGGTAGGACCACGGTGGAGTTGTGGAAGAGTTGCTTTCCCTATCATAACGCTGTGAGCTCTCGAAAGATGCTAAGAAAAATTACGTTAAAACTGAAGTTATATATCAATCTCGTATCCATGATAGCGTCCAAAAATCTTATAAGTTTTAATATCTTAAACCTTTTTCAAGACCTATTTGTGCCTCTAAAAATTCTTCATTTCCTGAGAAATATCCAAGGCCAAAGAAAAGAATTCATTCACTTTAATCCTAGTGAATTATAACCATGATACTTTATAAAAAACCGTTATTTAATTACTAAAAAATGAGTTTCGAACTTCTGCCTAATGTTATTTTGTGGACGATTATAAGCAAGCAAGCAAAATGATCAGAGTTTCAATATTCTGTAGGTGTGTCTGTTTTGGTTCTCTGATGCGGTGCATGTGTTCATGGTTTTATATAACATACACCACACGGATGACTTGATTCGTGGTTGTATATGTACACGGTACACCACGGATGACTTGATTCATGGTTGTATATGTACACGGTACACCACACGGATGACTTGATTCATGGTTGTATATGTACACGGTACACTCCACGGATGACTTGATTCATGGTTGTATATGTACACGGTACACTCCACGGATGAATTATTTTATGGTTGTCTGAACGAAACCTTACATGGATGAGTTAATTTTTGGGTCAATACGTGATCCTCTACATGGATAACTTGATTTACGGCCGTAACGATGTACTACAACAATGCCTTCATTCATGGTTGTAAATGTACACAATGCACCCCACCGGTTGGCATTTGAGTATTCATGCATGATTCTAAATATTACTGGGATTGGATGCTGTGACTGTAGGCATATTGAGAAAGGTAAATAGTCGAGGCGATCATGCATTTCATTGGCTGTTGTGGTGAGGGTTCAGTGTGCCGTCAGATGCCGTCATGGGTGGAGTGCGCTGCTCCTGCGCAGTACCGACCTCACTGGTTTGTGGCGCCCACGCTCTTCGTGAGTGAAATGTTTGTTTCCAATCTCTATGTATATATATGCTGCTCTACGCTTTGTTTCGTAACTTTCCCTAACTCACGAACTTTTTATTAAATACTGTTGTGAGGGAATGTTCTGTTTAGCTGTTGTGCTCGTAAGGGCCTCGAACTGCTTCATCTCTGCTTGTAAATACACAGCTTTTGTGCATTTTAACTTCTCGTTGCTAAAAAAATAATCGAATCTAAAAACTAAATGGGAATACCTAATGTAGTCGTTCTTGCCGCGACCGGAGATGTTTTTGTTGACGTTCAGAAATATCAAAAGTAACTCTCGGTAGAATTGAATATTCTAGCAAGCTTTGCAACAGTGGGCTGACTGTGATGTTGAGCACGATCCGCTACGTCGCTTGCTGCGCTTAAAGGGCACTTCACTCGATCAGTGAATGTCGTAAGACAGAATCGGCATGCATCCAAATATGGGCATCGAATATTAGCTTTGCTCTATTCTGGAGTCATGTCGGAATCGAGGGTAAAGTTAGTGTTGGATGCCCATATTTGGGTGTCTCCAGACATTAACTGATCGTGTGAAGGGCCCCTAATCCTTTGAGGTTCTGCGGTACGAGAGCGTACCCAGCAAAAATGCTGTAGTGATTTTTCTGTGCAAGAGTAAAGTTGTAGCACTAACCCGAAAATTTGTATTTGTACTATTTGTACAAACTATTGTATGTAGGCAGAACTTCAAAAAAAATTAATTCCTTGTTCGCTGTACTTATAGTGTGCAAGTACGTGTCAGAATTTGCTCGTTTATGAGCAGTACCCAACCCTTTGTCTGGGTCTCAAAGGGTTGACCCTCTGAGACCAGTTGAGGGTCCCATTGTTGCGTTCTTACGGAGCTGGAAAATGTTGCCGAAGTATTCAGAAAATAGCGTTGTGTAACATAAGCACGTAGTACGACCTCAGAATATCGTCATTCACTTTCTCTGCGAACTTTAGAATATTTAGAAAACCCTTAAATTTATTGGGATTAAATGGGCTACAGCAACGAACGCTGGTGCATATCGGGTTTCGTTGATAAGGTTTTTTGTTGTCCGGGTCATGTTGTTCTATTGCTGAGTTGAAAAGCATCCCCTGTATGAAGGCAGTTGTATATGACATTATCTTATGTTGACAGTGATCCCCTGTGTGAAGGCAGTTGTATATGACATTGTGTTATGTCCACAGTCATCCCTTGTATCTCAAGCTTAACTCCAAAAATATTCACGGCTAAGTTTTATGGCAAGGTATTTTCAAATGGGTTTGAATCTGCGTGTTCTCTTTAAACAGATTCAATCCCACACGATGACCATTTCGGAGAACTGTGGTGCATTAGTGAGACACGTGCAGCACCGTATGCACAGTTCCCACCTTGTCTCGGCCCGAGTCCCTCGTGTTCCTCCACCGTGTTTTAGCAACGCTGGCCATGAAAGCCTGTTGTGTAGTGTAACTGTGCTGAGGCTGAGCCAGCCGATAGCTCAATTATACTTCCCTGTCATGTTGCCAGGACCCAGTCTAACTTTTCCGTCAATTCGTCGATAATCAATTTTTCGGCGGCGTTATCTGCCCTTGGGTGGCCACATTCCTNAGTTAGGCTGGAGAATGCTTTCTTTGTTTTGCGTCAGCCGCTGCTTTTGTTATGCTACTCCTCGGCGATGAACTTGGAATGCAAGTTTAATTTTTCGTGTCTAAATGTTCGAAAAATTTTACTCCGTCTCTGTCTCTCCATCTCAGTGCCTGCTCTTACTTTTCTGTTAACGGTTGCTCATATTTTGTACCCATTATTGTATGTCGATGATTTTTTCCTGCTTTCCGGACCGTTTATTAATTATCAATTATGAGCGCTTTAAATTGTTCGTCATTTTAGTTGTATATTAACAAGTTTGCGCGGCAACCTTGATGTACCTTTTGATATTACTTCTAAGTCTCAAAGCTTTTTGTTAATCCTTGACCTACGCTCTTTCCGAGGTGGCTTACACTCCCGGGTTTTCTCTTCTTTAACGTGTTCAACCTGTCAACGATCACTGTCGACTTATGTGGACGTCGCAGTTGTTGCGCCCACACGGTCACAGTCAATTAACGCAGACCTTATGGATGCACCGCAGCCACCCGGGCAGTGACCGTTAACAGGCTCGTCTTCCTCAGAGGAGTTGGTAGCACTGGAGAGTCAGTGGCACCTCCGTGAGCGCTCTCAACTTACAAGTTACCAGAATCCTGGAAAAATGACCAAACGTTGAACTGTCTCAGCGAAACACTGACGGGATAATATCAATATCATTATGAATGAGGAGGTAGTACTAATATTTCCATTACTGACGTAATAGCCCCTATATTATTGGTGAGGGGATCGTTTCAATGTTATCATTATTGAGGAGATAGTACCACTGTTTATTTTCATTGTAAATTAAGGAATAGTAACATGGTAAATTATTATGTATGAGGGCATATAACGCTGATGAATATTTTCCTTATTCATTATTTGATGATATATATGTAAACATATATTATCATTAATAAAGGGATAATATCGATCTATTATTTCATCATTTTTGGATGAATAGTAGAGAAATATATCATTAATACTGACCCTTCAAAGGACAAAGGTTTAGGCTGGTCAGGTTGTCTATGGTAAGGATGTTATAGGGACTGGTGTCCCCAGGGGGTCACTGTTGGGTTACCTCAGCTATTGCTAGGTCTTCAGTCTTTTGTGCTCACTTTACTCTCTTCAATTTTCACTCCTGCTTCTTCATCTTTTCTTTGTCTTTTGTCTCTCTTTGTTCTTAACTGGCTGTTTCTCTGCGCAAGGGATTCTGTGTGAGGAAACACACCTTGTGCGTAGATTCTTCGTGTTCTCCTGTCCACACTAAATGGTCCCGCTTCTCTTGGTGCGAAATAGTGTGAGCCACTGCAGCAGTGCAATTTATGCGATATTTACATCAATAACGAGCGGTTAATAGCGAAGCGCATTACAATCAATACTGAAGTACCGAGGCATGTAGAGCACTGTTGCTCGTTAGGTAATAGCGCTGAAGTACGAGGTGCGGCAGAGAGATTTGACGCGTTTGTTCGTTTGATGAAAGCGGGATGAAATTAATTGAAAAATGAACAGTATTTTTTACTTTCTAATTGTTTATGCACATGATGTATTTGAATTTTCGTTTGTTTCTGGTTAAAAATTTATACCTGTGTTCGTTGTATACTTTATTTCGCTTTCGTTATTTCCAAAAATGTGTGGAATAATTTTGTCGCACTCTGAGCTCTTGTACGCTTGGAGCGAATGTAGCACAACAGTCTGATATACTGGTGCTAAGGAATCTATGTACATCATCATTACGAGTGATGTAACTGCACCGATGTGTTCACTTATAAACAACTGATGCACGCCGATGTGATGCGCAGGGCATCGGGGCGAGCGTGATGTGCGAGCACATCCGGGCGGTGAGGATGGTCATCAAGCACCTGCACTATTTCAGCAACAGCGTCAAGCCTGCGCAGGCCTCGCCCCTCGACAGCCTGCGCAGGTACCTGCCTGCTGTGCTCTCGCTTGGAGAATTTTCATCGGGAATGAACGTGTGGTGCATTTTGGGTCTTCTTCTCAGTCATGTGGCGATACTGGTCGTTTTCTTTTATAGTTTAGTGTTGCTTTGTGTCAACCCCATATGACCCGCCCATAGTTTTCAGGTCTGACTTAACCCACTCAACACATGACATGACCCGCTCGTAGTTTTCAGGTCTGTCACGGCCCATTAATTCTCCTATAAGTTCACTCTCGAGCTGTTGTGTGTTAGGCAAGAGTAGTTCCCGTTTTAATCCTCTTTTTTGTGAGCTCACAAGTCGCGTTTATTTTGCTTTGATCAACATTAATATCTCTGTTTTACCTCTTCGAAACTAAGTTGGCTCTGAAAGTTCGCTCTAGGCGTTGTGTTTTGTTCCTTACGGCCTCGCTAGTCACAGGAAACAGCAGTCAAATTACTTTCCAGACATTTGCTTTCTGTCGCTTGAAGGAATGCTCGGCTGTTTTCTTTTTTCTTTTTCATATCGGTCATAGATCTTTACTTGGAAATCAATTATGCAGAAGAATAGCGTCGCGCGACGTAACTCGAGCTGTGAAATTCTTATATATCTACGTCAAGGGTCAATTATTCTAACAGAGCATGTCGCAGACGTTTCCAAGTGAGAGATCCACCAACAGCGAACACAATTCGGAGCATGGTTCGTCCTTTGAAGAAAAAGGAACAGTGAGTAATGTTCCATGAGCCAGGAGACCTCCCACTGTCATAATGAGACCAGGGAAAGAGTGCGAGAGAGCGTCGAACAGAATCCTGGAACGTCGACTCGAAGACATTCTGGACAACTTGGGATATCACGAACTTCGTTGCAAAGAGTTCTCCGTACCCGCAATTTTTTCTTTACAAGGCCCAAAAATTATGAATTTAGGCTCCAATATGCGCTCAGAATTCTGGAATTGCTACGTAATAACCCCAATTTTACGCGAAAATTGATCATGTTTGAAGAAGCTCTCTTCCATCTTCATGGGCTCATTAACAAATAAAATTGCTTTTTTAGGGGCTCTTAGAATCCGAGAGCAACACACCAAAGAGAGTTGCACCCCCTAAAGTGTACGGTGTGGTGTGCAATGTTAGCGAATGAGATGATCAGATCTAATTTCTTTGAGGACGATGATGGAGATGCTGTCTCTGTGACTAGAGAACGTTACGAGACCATTATCGAGAACTTTCTGCGCTTGGTAATGCAAAACAGGTCAAATTCGGGGTTCCAGCAGGATGAGGCAACTACTCGCACTGCAAGAGAGAGACAGTGCAGTTGCTGCAGCAATATTTTGGAGACAGGATTATCTTTCGCAACGGCAATGTCAAAACTGATCATTGTGTTCTCAAGACTTCACCAGCCCTGACTTCTTATCAAAAAGAAAAGATGTATGTCAACAGACTTGAGACCGTAAAACAATGGAAGGAGAACATCACGAATGAAATCAGGACATGGACCCGAAATCGAGATACCCTCGAAGCCGTCATAGAGCGCGTCTTGGAATGGACACGAGTGTGGGATACTTAAAATGAACGCCATTTAAAAGACGTCATTCATCATACATGAAAGATTTTTCATCTTTTTAACAATGTGCGAATTAATTTGTATAATCATCTCATATTAAGTTTAAAATTCCATAACTCTAGTTACAAAAATAAAGAAGCTATTTCAAAACCCCTGAGTGGCTTTTGGCCCTCCCTGTATTATGTATTGGTGGTACACTCCTGTATTGGATGCTCACGCGGGTCACAGGTGAAGACTTATGAATAACTCAGTCGGTGATTTCACAGATGTGTTTTTTATTTTTGACGCAAACTCAAACATTGCCAATCCAAAACGACAGCGACCTATCGCTAAATCAACGTGCCCAATTAGCGATGTATTCCTGGCATTGTATTCTATCCTCTGTGTGAAAGTAACTGTGTTTGACTTGGTACATTTGCTTGTATTTGCGTCCGTTTTTTGCTTATCGATACAAATTAGTGGTATAAACCGTGCATGTGGCCTCTAGTATCCCGTGTGCGCAGGTCCGTGTGGCCGATGTGCCGGCGGTCGTTCTACGCCCTGTTCATGCAGCTGCTGCAGCGCTGGCCCCTCGACTCCTCCTTCAGACTTCTGCTCGAGGCTTGGCTCAGCTACATCCAGCCTTGGAGATACACCAACATCAACAAGTTAGTGGTCCCTTGTGGTGCTGTTGTAGGCGGGGTGTTACGTATCATCGTTGTGTATTTCAATTGGATCTTCCGTGCGTAGTTTAGGAACTTTCCTGTGGACGTAAACTTATGGCTACTTAATTATGAATGTGATTTTTGTGTTTTAGTAAACCTTATATTTTACGTTCCATGTTCAATAGATATCCTTTTAGTTTTGATTAGGCTTCGACTCTCTTGCTGGAGTGAGTCAGGCGTATTGGTAAAGCAGCTCAGCAAAGACAATGCCTCACTGCATTGGTAGGAAAAACTCTCAAGACCAGTTTACTGATCTTGAAGAGCACGTTACTCATTGTATCAGAATGCCTAGACTTTTTAGCTCTCTGTCGAGCAATCTGAAAGAAGTTGAAGGATCCCAAAAACCATTCACCGCAAAATTATGAAAATTTCTATAAGCTGGACCTGCCTTCCTTGTCGGTATGTTGTGGGAAACAACTTGCTTTAGCAGATAAGAAAGCGCTATCACTTTGAATAACTAAGTCGAAAAGGCAGCACAAGAAGAGTATGACTGAACTTTTCCAAAAAATGACGCGTTCGTAAACGAGTTCGTTTTGCAAGTGTGGGATGTGCGCAGGCCGGCAGACCCCAGCGAGTCGGGGGTGCCTGTGGAGTGGCAGTGGCAGCGCTTCATGGCAGACAACCTTCTCTTCTACTCCGGCGTCCTCACCGCCGTCATGCCCAGGCTCCTCAGACTCGACCTCTCCGCACCCAAGAACGCCCACATGCTTTACAGGATCTGCAAGGTACTTATGTCTGAGGACTTCGTAGTTTTCCTACTGGATACGTATAAGTAGCGCGTTTTACTTCAACGAGGCTGGAGAGTTGAATGAAGCAGCTTATTCCAGTTAAAAGTGAGTGGGTGCACCATTCAGTGTTATAGCAATTTTCTGTAATATGTCTGTTTTTTCTCGAATATAAATTTCTTTAATCGGGTATTCCAATTAGAATCCGCTGTATCTAGATTTGTGTGCCATTTATGATCGGCCTTATTAGGAGCTTTGCCTGTATGACCCTCGGCATTCTAAGTGTTAGCCGAAGTTCGTTGAGTGGGTGGTCAGAGCGTTAGCCCAACTTACTCTCAATGCGCCAACTCGGTTTGCAGGTGCTAGCCACTCTTATTTCTGACTGCTCCTTGTGTAGCTGTGACATCTTCCGTACCAATGATTGCGCTCTTTGCAGGTCTGTGGTATTTGAAGTCATGTAGGCAAGTGGTCTTTGTGAAGTTCATGTATTGTGCTTTTTCTGAGCGTTAAGCGTTGATCTACGTTAGTGTGACGAAGATATATGACCTGTTTAGGTTTGTCGGGTGCTCTTCCTACCTAACTTCGAGTATTTTACGTAATGCTCGCCTTGCCAAGCTGAGGAAATTCTACTTATTTTACTTGTACTGCTGATGAACTCATAAAATTCACTAATTTTAATTTGATCCTAAAGTTGTCTCGTGTTGTTTTTCTTTCCCAACTTCGAAAATTTTACAGTGTTCTTGTCAAACATAGGTAATTTTGCCCCGCATTTTACCTGTGACGGTTATTAGCTCAGAAAATTCAATAATTTGAATTTATTCTAAAAGTTATCCCATATTTTTTGCTCTCCCAAGTTTTGGAAATCTTCCCAGGTGTTCCTCTTCTAAACTTTGAAAGTTTTGCCGGGGATTTTACCAGTGATGCTTATCAATAAATAACTCATTAATTTCATTTTCTTGTAAAAGTTGTCACTTATGTATTCCTTGTCACGTTTTTAAACCTTCCCAGGTGTTCTCGTTGCCCAACTTCGGGACGATATTGAAGGCGACCGAGGACGCCCTCCTTACGTACCCCCACACGCTGCTGTCGCCCACGAGCCCTCAGAGGCTGCAGGGCGTGCAGCAGGGCGGCCAGCAAGGGCAGCTTCCAGCTCAGGCGGTAGCTGTGGCCGTGCGGTCTCACATCCTCGAAATGGAGAGCAGCCATTTTGTCTATACCTCCATATTTGGTAGACAAACCCAAAGTCTCGTGAGTGTTTTGGTGTATTGTGAAGAAATTTTTTATTTTTATTTTCACAAGAAGTTCAGTGGGAGATCGTCTGAACCAACTCGCATCCCTGGTCTTGCGCTCCAGAAATTAATTTGGTTAGGTTAGCTACGTGACTAAGGTAAAAATAACAGCCGACTCTGTTTTATGGTTAGTTTCTCGCTTTCTCATACATGTCAAAAATCGGCTAATCGGTACAGAAACCTCCATAGGCATAGCCATGAAGGAGGAATACATACTATACATAATCAAACTTGAGATCCGCGTGGTAACGCGTGTTTCTAAGTAAAAAGAGAAATAGAATTCTAAATAATACTTTCGATTTGATAATTGAATGTTACATTTTTGGGCAAATAGTTCAATGGAGCTTGTCATTTGCACAAACAAGTCGTTGAGTTGCCTATTTGTGCTTAATTTTACGAATAAATGGTTACTCCATATGCCACCAAGCCGGAACTTACGAAACAAACGTTACCTAAAGTTTCATATGCAAAAAATAGGGTTTTACTGGAGGAGCCGTCTTTATCCTATGCTATAAGGACTGGCGAACACAGAGAAATACTGTTAGATTACCCCAACGATAGATAGGCCTTCGGGACTTCGATCTTTCGTGCCCACTTCGGTTTTTTTTTATCAATTTCTACATTGCTTCGCTATCGCTTCTTTCTCTTCCTTTTTCTGCGTAGGTAATCCAACGTGATCAAACCTGTGCATAGGATCCACGTTTTTTACAGTCCCTACTAAATGGTGCTCTTTACTCTTTGAATAGACTTCAAATTTCATGTGGATAGGGACTGTAAACTAACTAATAATAATCAATAGAACAGGCATTGCGACCAACAATATTGAAATGCCTCTGCATTTGATGACCTAGCATAAAGCATTTGTGCGGTGTGGGCAGGCGCGTCAGGTGCTGAGGAGCGTGCGCGCGGCAGAGGCCGCTGTGACGGGAGAGCTGAGCGCCATGGAACAGCCCGCTGCACCAGGGTATGGAACTCGTAATGGATACCGGCGGCACTCCAGTGTGGCCAGGGCATAGAGGCCTAAACATTTTCTAGATATTCAAGATACATCACTAAAGCCTGTGCTATCATTAAGACACTCGTACTCAACTTGTAGTCTTGAAGAGTGCGAGTCTATTTTCGTGGAGTGAGAAGCTTTATTATTAGCTTGTCCTTGGATTTGTGGTGAAAGTTTTGCTCAAAGAGAATTTTCATACTCAATGGAAAATTTTAATTTTTATGCACAGGAAGAATGCTAGAGCTTTTCAAGAGTGCGGTTCTTAGACTAACTTCAAATTATGAGTCCTAAGGATAATCATATACATAAAACCCTAATACTTTGTTTTATCAAATGTGTAGTACCCTTATACGTTTTACTGTCTCCTTAAAAGGGGTTCGATGAGAGTAATTGTTCATTTGGAACAATGACCTGCATAACGCAATGGAAACGTCTTTATTCAATGCTTATGTACGTGCTGGATCGTTATGATTTAATGACTAAAGAAACTAATTTTCAATACACGCACAATTAACACTAATTTTTGTAGATGAAAAGATTAGTATTGGAAGAGTACTTTATCATTCCCGTTGATCTCAGAATGCTCAAGTCCCGTTCGAATTTTTAATTAACTGGAAACTTTTACCGTAGACATCAAGTTCACATTCGACCCTCTGTTGTAAGAAACGACACTCGGTTTGCTATTTCTAAGCATTGTTAGACTCACAAAGGATTAACCAAAACTTAATATTGAGACCCTAACTCTCCGCAGAGCGACACTGCATCGCCGGCAACTTGTTTCGAGTGGAATTGAAGAGAGAGAGATTGTCTAAATGTGAATAGTCTGCATGTCACTTCTGCACTTCCGTGCTGGGAGTTCTGGCAGATAGAATATGTATACAGACCAGTGAATTTAGTCCGTTGCATTTAAATGTACGTTAATATGTGGTGTCTGTAGATGAAAGGTTCCACTGTACTTGTATAAGATGGACGATATGCACCATACACGGTTAATGATATTACAGCCCTATAGGAATGATCAACCTGTATCATATAGAGCACACATCACCCAATGAGAATTTTTAACATGCGCCATGTATGGCACACGTCGCGGTCTAAGCGTTAACTCTTAAACCCCCAAATCAGTTCACGACCAATTTGAATAAGCAGGCCTACCGATGGCAGTAATAAGACTACAGATCGCTTGGTGCCAGACGCCCTTCATGAAGGCCTGTGGTAGCGCTACGACCGCTATTGTGCAGGAAAGTGGGCTTGCTACGAGGCGTTTGGGATTGGGTGGTCACTTCCACCATCTCATCGGCGGCCGACGACAACACCGCTGAGGAGCTCAAGAGGTCCCTCCTGCACCTCCAGGCAGCAGCAGACCACCTGCAGCACCTCTTCCAGGTACTAAACCTTCTGCCACGTACTGCACTATTTGTGAGATGCTGCATGCTCTTAAATCTCACTGTGAGCCTCAGGCAACTCCATTAAATAACTCGATGCTTTCAAGCAAGTAAGAACTATAAACCGTCATCAACGAAAAAATTCAAGAACTTGCCTCAATTTTCAGATCCGTAATTGTAGAGCTTCATCCAAGGTACATACTAATCATATTACTGAATATTATTAAATAATGACTCAAAGTTTTCAATTAAGCAAGAACTTTAAACCGTCAACATCCTCATCATCACACAAATACAAAGACTTTTCTTATTTCACAGATCAGTGAAGACGTGCAGCCGTCATTTGCGAGCGACAGTTCCCCCTGCAAGAGCAGGTCTGCAGTGCCGGACCAGGTCGCCACCGACAACGGGATGGTGCTCTCTGACCAGGGTCAGTCTCAGGCTCTCGCTTGTTTGGTCAATGCGCTCCTCCTAAAGCCGAGCTCCTGTTGTTCCTTTATTTTAGTAGTGGGATCGTGAGTGTTATTCTTGCAAAAGTTTTGGGTTCTTTGGAAGATGTCTTCTGGAGGGGGGGGATGAGATAGGTAATGTAGTTAAGTTAGGTTTGTCTATCCTAAACTATGGGGACTGGCACTCCCAGGGGGATGCTGCTAGGTTACCTCAACTGTAACTAGGCCGTTGTGATTATCTTTCGCGCCCACTTTACTTATTTTCATCTCCATGCCTTTTTCGCTATCTCTTCTTTATCTTTCTTTCCCATCAGGCTTAACCTGCTGTTTCTATGCTCAAGAAATTTTGTGTTGGAACACACCTGTACATAGATTCCACGTTTTCTTCAGTTTATACTAAATGTTCCCTTCTTTTTACTCTCTTTGGATCACATTTCCTGTGGATGTAGAGTTTTAAACTAACTACTAATCTAACCTAATATTTGGAAGATATTCATGCAATCCGGTCCAAGTTACATTGGTATGCCGCCTTTTAGGAATGTAGATTTTACCCTTCATTACCCATGGGAAGCGCTCCGCCTGGGATGGAACTCGGCATGTCGTGAATAGTAGGCAAGTACCCTGAGATAGCTTTGAAAACAATCCAGTTCCTACAAAGTGATTTGAGGTACAGGTACGGTCGCACAGACATGTCGAACATAATTGTCTCACTAGTTTTTGGAGTGTACTATCCACAAATGCATGAAAAGAGCTTGAAATTAAACAAAATTCCAAGACAAAGTAAGTACAAAATTGAAATAGGATTTAATTTATTTTAAGCTGTAGTTCTATTATGCCATAAACATACCTCGAGCCTTATTGTGCTCTCAAAAGCTATTTCATCACAACAATTTGCATGTCTAGCCTTCATTCCGTTTTTCTAGAGCTGTACCTCATTTTACTCTCAAAAGCCACATCACCATAATAAACTGGATGTCTATTAGACTTTTCAGTCTACGTCAAATATACTTCATTGCCCTAAAGCCACTTTACTAGAGTAAATTACGTGTCTATCAGTGACTTCAGTTTTCCAGAAATGTATCCTGAATTTCATTGTACTCTGTTAAGCCACTATCGCAAAAACTGCACGTTTGTCATACTTTTGCAGTTGCCAAAAATATACATAATTTTACTCCCAAGGACCACCTCATTACATTACATAAATAACATGTCTAGCAACCTTTTCTAGTTTGCATTATACATATCCCATTGCACATATCCCCAACAAACTATCAGCCGTTCCAGTGTACTAAAACTATATCATGTCCCCGAGAGACGTGTACCAGCTGGTGTTGCTGTGCAGGCCGTCGACAGTTGGTGTGCGGGCTGCGGCGGAAGGACATCAAGTACGAGGGCGACCCAGACCTGCGCCCCATCAGCTGTGGCGAGCTGGCCGTGCTGGTCAGATGGTTGTACGCCCTCGCCTGTTATCTCAACGAGCAGGTTAGGCTGCGCTGAATGACGCAATCAAGCCATGATTTGCGTGGACGAGTTGCTTCCTTTGCGTAAAAATGTTCGTTTCTCCCTGGAAAAATGATTGTTTCCGTTTGTGAAAATATTCATTTTCAGGTGTGAAAAAAAACTGAAAATGACTCTTCTCATTTCAGAAAATGTTCGTTCCCTTTATGATGATACCGAGTGACATCGCGTAGTGGGTCCTGCGTTTTTTGTGATATGAATAACCGAGTACTATGGATTTGAGAATACAAAATAATTGTTCTTCGGTGAAACAGAGAAAGAAGTACTCCTAAGTTTTTAACCTTGTTTTTAGATATTAGGTGAGGCAGTATTTCAATCCTGTTCTTCAAGGGAGAACGCTACTTTACATTCCGTCTGTAATTTCTGACTTGCGAGTGGACTCCTCATCGTTTTATAGATACCATTATATGATCGGAAGCGAGTTCATATTTTAGACTTGACTTTTTTATTAAGTTTCAATGATCAGTAAAACTCAACACATTGGTTCCGAACTCCACGTAGACTTCGAACTGGTACTATGGCCACAACCTCCCCATTTGTTGCAGTACGGCATGGAGCTGAGGTCAGGGTACTACAGCGGTGGCGTGTTGGGCGTGCTGTGGAGGTGCGTGCTGCAGCCGCCCCTCATCATCTACGAGTACCGCAAGCAAGTGATGTCCAGCGACCCGTGTGGCGCCCTCTACCCTGTCAGAGTGGCCAGGGTCCTGCCCCCCAGGGTTAGCTTCAGGAGGCTAGCTAGCAGACAGGTGAGTCAGTTCATATTTAAAGGCAGTTTTACCGTGTTTTATAAAAGGTATTCTGATATAGATTTGTAACCGGTCTCTGTTTATATGCTCGTATGTGCAGACACAGCAGTTATGGATGGAAGTCGACTATTAATATAATCTGAACGGAAACCCAAAGATATCCTAATTATTCGAGGGAAATTATATACTCAGTACATTTTTTGCTCGACTCTACAGAATAGCGTTTATATGAGAAACACGTTGCAAGAGAGAGAGAGAGAGAGGTTTTTCAGTACCTTTGTTCTTGAACTCTCTAAGATGTTTTCACATTATCATCAAACCTTTGCGGGGACATTCTATTATTTGAGCGGTCGACACAATGTTTGAGGAGAAAAATACATTTGCGCGAGAAAGTAATGTTAGCTCCTGCCTTATGTAAACTAAATTTTTCGAGTGTTTTTTGTCTTGTGCTTATTGTTTCATTTTTTCTTTATTTTTACTTCTGTAGTTTTCCTTTTCTTCATTTTTGCCCCTTTTTTGTTACTCCACCTTATTTTATTTATCCTTTTCCTTTTGTATTTCTTTCCTGTGATTCAGAAATTCAACTTTCCATTTAGCATCGGAATATTAACCTGCGTTTGTGCCAGTTCGGATTTTGTTTAAGGGAAATCTCGTTCTCGGCGATGCTCTATTGTTTGTCACATGGCGTACATGAAGATAACCACTGTTGAATTTCCTGATTCTTTTCCGAGTTGAAAAAACTCCATTTCACATAAATGTATTATCCCTCGTTAGTGGATTTGAGCAAAGCTTTTGCCCAGTGACGAGTTTCGGTAACTTTTTGAGAAAAGTGCAACACGAATGGTTATTATTGATTTTTGTTGCAGTTGTTGGTGTCAGTGCTGTTGATTGCGTTGATCTTGTCGGTGGTGTTCGGCATGTCGCTACCCAGCCAACTGGTGTGCGTGGCCGCTCCGGCGCTGCTGCTCTACTTCACTGCGCAGGTGGTCGTCGGCCGAGCACTGCTCCAGCCGCAGCACCCCCTGCAGGCCGGTGACGATGACTGTAATTAAGACCCTCTGCTGGACATTAATATAGGGCCGCGCGTAACCCCTCTACTCGTGGTATAGTGTAGTAAACTCACGTGCGATGCGTGTGACTTCACGAGGGTGGTGTGAGCGGTGATTCTAAGAGCATT
Source organism: Orchestia grillus (assembly GCA_014899125.1). NCBI lineage: Eukaryota > Metazoa > Arthropoda > Malacostraca > Amphipoda > Talitridae > Orchestia > Orchestia grillus. Next base: position 43,825 of record VOMN01101530.1, read on the forward strand.
TAACTTTTAGTCTCAGTGCAAAAGTGAAGAGTTTTGCGCGTGATGAAGTTGCCAGTACGTGAACATTAGCGTGACCTAGTCCTTCCAACGTAGCCAGAGAGTACGTGTCCTGTAAATGGAAGCGTTTAGACGTGTACGTCTCGAGAAAATAGCTCATGCATCACTTCAGGACGTTAAGGTACAGAATTGCGGTTGCTACTGAAGCTATTGCTGTGTCAGACCTTGATCTTGAAGCTGTTTCTTCTCTTGTTAGGCAAAGACGCAACGCAAATAGTTTTAATAAACCATTCCGTTGGTCTTCTAAGTGTCCAAAATTCATTGATGTAAGCTGCTTCATGGAAATTTGTTTCCATTATTTAAGCTTATAAAAATTTATTTCACGTTTTTTAATTCCCATACGCTTTTACAACGGAACATCAATTTGTTACCGGCGGTAACTTGCATGGTATGTACTGTCTTAACCGTTGAATATTTACTGAGCTTTTGTCTTTTTTGCGATAAACTCATTAAACATCAAGAAATGAACGGGGGGAAAATAATAGAAAAACTGGCATAAGATGGTGTGAGCTAAATTAATGTTAGTTACTTCGATTGGCTTGATTCCCATCCCGAATTTTACCACAGTTGTCTCTCATCCTGTTACCTTTTTTGGAGCCTGCACCAATGATCCAGCTTCGAACTTTTGTGATACTCATTGCCTTATTTACATTTTTGTAAGGTTTCTGAAATACAAAACTTGACCGTAGGCTTTTCGACGTTTCACTTCTCCTATGAAGACCTGCGCACATGTTCTCGTTTTACTTCAATATTAATTAGACGATGCACCCGAGAGTCAGCGGACTGTTTTCGAATTTGAGATGCACAAATTTGTGGCGTAGTGATCTCCCCACCGCTTAGCCTACTGCTCGAGTTGCACGAATCTGCTGTGGAGTTAATCTTGAGAAATGTCGTTTTATTTGTCATCTCGATTTGTTTTGCGGACGCGTGAAAATAACAAACTTTATTCGGGCGACGACCTGCCGCGCGAATTTCTCTATCTGCACTTTGTTTCCCTTTTCATTTGCTCAGCCCTGCAAGATTGTCGTGTGCGATCTGGCGTGTCCTTCATGAATAAAGAAAGTAATGAAGATTTTCTTAAAGCATCGAAAGAAGTATAATTGGCGTTCAGTCTCTTGTTCGATCAATGAGTGATACGGAATTACGTTAATTGGAGATTAACGCACATTTATCTCCTGTCTAAGCCAAAAATGTTGGTTCGTTCTCCCTGCTGGGAGTAGGGGCTCAAATGGCATGCGGGAAATTTATTTCTCAACCCTTCCTCAATTAGCTTAGTATATTTTTTAACTCATTCTTAGGGGTCGTACCGTAGGAAATTTCTGCTAACTTTTCGTAGATATGTGCGAAAAGAGTGGTCTGATTTTGGGACTAGCAGAGAAATCTTGAAGTGAGTCAACTGGGCGCATTGTTTTCGTAATGTAATCAGTCAATTTAAGCAAAGTTCTGCCAATAATTGATGCAAAGGCGAAACCTCGACCCAAAGTCTAACTTTAGCATGATCTGTCATTCAGTTATTAAACCATTACGTCACGTTGACAATATAATATTTGAATGATAAATAATGGTAATGGGGTTCCTTCGACGATACAATTTTTTCAAGGATAAAATGACCCGTCGCCTTGGCATGTTCCGCGAAACGTGTTAAATTCTTTCAATGACGATGAAATATTTCGTTGATGACAAAACCTACAAATATTTGTTGGGATTCAATTCCTATTCCCATACCATTAATAACTTCTATACCAGTTCGTTCGGCCAGAGTGGGCGGGCTGAATTATGCACATTTCAACTGACAACATAAGTTCACGGTCACAAAAAAAGACACGACACTCCATTTATTTTCGTGAGCGTTGGTACGACCGTGGTGCGAGGTCACGCGTAGCCATGGCGACCGGAGGATGCTGAGCGAGATCGACATGCGGCGTCTCAAAGAAAGAGAGAGAGAGAGGTCGGAAGAAAAGATCGTTTACTACGAAATAAGCCACAATGCATGTTACGAGTTAGTTTATCGTTTAATCAAATGGTAAGACTACGGCATTAAAATAAATGCGCGAATCGCGTTAAAACTTATTGTGATATTTTATCTGCTGGCCTATTTGACCGTGTAAGGGAGACACGAGACATGGAAAAGAAACTGCCGTTAGTCGTGCAGTAAATCGCGATAGGACGGTAAAATTAAATATCTGTTGACCTTCCGTGGCTTGCACGAGTGAATTGAGCAAGCAAGGAAGGGCTTGCTTCAGGCAACTATCTATGGAAGGGGTTCTTGAAGGTAGGCAAAAGAGAGACAAACTAAGATATTCGCGGCTCCAGTGTTTGGCCGGCCTGCCCTTGACACTGCCGCGACTGCTGTAATTGGAGATAATGGCGCTTGCACTCCGGCTATTGGCAGCTGCCCATACAGCAGTCAAGAAAGAGAAGCGAGGGTAGCCCGACATGGAGGTGAAAAGCAAAGTCAAGTTGTAAACTGGTTGGTGTTAACCGTGCGGTAGAGAGAACGTGTGCAGGGAACGGGGTTTTCTGCTATTGGATGGGTTTATGTTTGAGGTTTGATAATGTTGGTCGCTAATAACCCTTATAATCCCTCCGACACTCGCGTTTTCTCAAGTTAGTTGTAGCATTACATAAAAGTGCAGAACATCATCATTTGAACAAATACACTTTTTCTTTGAGCTAAATTAGTATACTTTCACGAACGTTTGGCTCAAGCGAGGATTTTTCACTTCCACTGTAAACATGTCTAAGATCTAACGTGGTTTTCTCTATCACGTCAGCTCTGTTTATTCGCATTGAAAATTAACGACGAGGTTACTGCAATTCGTGACACTGTTCCCTTGGACTTACTGCAGTGGACAAATCAATGTTTGTAAACCATTCTCATGAGCGGTTAATTACTAATTGGTATAGTTCCCGTGTACAAATATTTTGCTTACATAGGCTCGACGTAAAGATACAAACCCACGGGCACATGAAGATACCGATCTGTACTTAGTCTTCACAGGTTTCGAAATGAACTTGTCCCTCACGCATCAGGGAGGAGAAAGCAGTCCAAACTCCTTACTCAATTCTAGACATGAGTATTGAACGATATGTGCAAATGCTCAAACTTCTTTCTCTCTCTTCCTCATGGTTGCAATTTAAATGCATCATCGTGCCTTGGAAACTGTATGTACATTGATTGGTAGATGTGCTAAATTTGAATGCTGGTAAAACCCAGTGTAAATTCAGTTTCATAACTAAGCGAGACTAAACTTTTTATTCTTTTCTTTCTGATAATTGGAGAAGCCTCAATGATGGGCTTCACCTTAGATACCTTAGAGATGTTTGGGCCTTCACGCCCGGGCCACACTGGGGCCCGCTCATCCAATTGCCTTGTTTTCTTTTCTTTCCATGTTACTCGTAAAAGCTTACATCAGTACTTTCAAACATGTGCGTTATTGTTCATTAATTAATAATAAGCACATTTTATGTCTTCATATTCCTTCAATTCACTTAAAAGTTCTTCTGATTCATTCCCTAATGTAACGTTCTGCACAGTCCCTCGACTTCCGGCCCTGCTCGAGAATTAAGAGCAAAGTTAACATTAGATGCCCATAGTTGGGTGCCTGCCGACGTTGTCTCTAGACTTTGATTGATCGTGTGAAATTCCCTTTAGATTTTCAAACGCGCAATCTTTCGGCCCAGCAATTCTGCAAAGACGGAATTTACCAGTGAAAATGTTTGCTTCAAAAGTGCATACATAGACAATACCAGATCTTGTCTTGAAAAATGTTTACGGTGTTTTAGAGGTAAACTTTTTACACTCCACATTACTAATTAAGTTAGAACTTTTTGACGGCCCCTCGTATAATAACTGCTAAAAGTATCTGGAAGCCTGTTTTTCATCATTAGAAGTTTCGTCTCATAACCGTCCTGCTGTTATTGCTATTTTGGGAGTAATTTATGGTCTGGTCATTCTACTAAATATGACTTCATAATGCGCAATAATTCACACTATTTCCCGTCCATTTCCTTTGCGTCACTAATAAATAAACAAATTGTCGTGCCACAAATGCCTAATCAGAGCTTATAGGCAGTTGTGTTTTTAATTTATGCCTCTTTGAGATCCCTGCAGAAGAGCGATGAAACCTTGATCGTTGCGTGCCAAAATCGATGTGATACAATAATAAGGAGTATGTATCGAATTTAGACAGAATTCGAATGTTACTTGCCCATTTCACACCCCATGCTCTGGCAATTAGCGTTAGTGTGAACAACGCTCTATCCGGAAAAATTTCATCCAATGAAGCTTTTCGAACAATATTTTACTCTCAGCTTGTTGATTTTTCGCTTACATTTAGGTACTGCAATGGCTCACGAGGACTTATGACTGCAGTGCGCAAAAAAGCACAGTAATTTTCATCACGAGAAGATCGGCTTACGTGATGTGCTGACTCGGGGATCTTTGTTTTATGCGTCTTCTCTACCCAGCTCCATAGCCCTCCTCCCGCAACTGCTTATCAAGAATATCACCGCTTTCTCAAACTCGAACTATTAAATTTCAAATTAAGGTGCTTCCTTTTGATTCAGAAATTGTTATGTTAGAAAAGTGAAAATCCGTCTTGCTGTTCTTCAAAAAAAAATTTCCGTTCGTCATACTTTTCATCTAGAGACACCTACGTGAACGGGTATCGGACGCTGAGTGTTCTGAATAGATCTACTGATATGAGTACGTATCCTGTGAGGCAGAACGTCCGGTACGAAAATGTAGCACTATCACATACGGAATATGCATTCATTCACGTCAACAGATGATCTCGCCCTCCAATCACGTACGGAATCTCCAATCCTGTGATCTCAACCTCCAATCACATACGGAATCTCCAATCCTATGATCTCGACCTCCAATCACGTACGGAATCTCCAATCCTATCATCTCGATTTCCAATCACGTACAGAATCTCCAATCCTATGATCTCGCCCTCCAATCAGTCCGCTAGTGAGAGGACCAACAACACTTTCAGTTCACGTAAACTTCAAAGTCAATTCCACTCGAAGTGTTGTCCGGATCGCAGTTGTGGTTTTGTCATTGTTTGGGAGCAAAGCCACTTGTCTACTACGAAACTTTCTTTATCTGTGTCATTTGTATCTTCTGTTAATGAGTATTATATTTTAATCCGTAAATGCTTTACTGTTTCAGTTAGCTTATCAACCTTTGTAAAATTCATGTATGCCGGTCAAATGACCTCTGGCCACAAAGCTAGCTTAGCAATTGAAAAAGCCATTTACAATATTACGTGGCACTTATTTTGGAACATAAACTATCTTTTCTTTCTTTCTAACAGCGCAAGTTTGTATTAATATAGTGAAACATTACACTGTTGATATAGGTTGTGCAAGAACTAGAGGGAACAAATCCATGGAAGTTTTATCGTAATGTTTCATTTAGTATAATTCGTAACGGGTTCAACTTTTCCCCATTATTTTATAATTTATCTTTCAACTGTTATTTTCAAATTTTCTTAGTTGTATCGGTGCAAAGAATCACTCGATGATTCCAGTTCATATTAACCTTTTATTGCTTGTCACCACTTCTCCCTGAATGATCGGACAGTAAATGAGGAATCACAAGTAGAACTTTCAACGTGACAACAACATTTACTTATGGCGGTGTAGTGATACTGCTTGAAAAATAGAGTTGTACATACTAAGCTTTTTATGAGACTGATTTCGGAGTAAACAACTTTTTTTCCCTTATGTGATAAAGGTGAAGGTATGTGGGGGAGGTTGAGGTATGTGAGGGAGGTGTAGGTATGTGGGGGAGGTGTAGGTATGTGGGGGAGGTGTAGGTATGTGAGGGAGGTGTAGGTATGCGGGGGAGATGTAGGTATGTGGTGGAGGTGTAGGAATGTGCTATTTCATCAACAAGTATTGGCTTCATGGTAGCTGCCATTCAGAAATTCTCAAATGATCTGTTTTGTGACAAATATCTGCGCTGTCGTCAGCACATAGCCAAGCTGGGCATGGAGACGCTGACTCAGGCAGCGAGAAACAATGCTACCTATCCAAGAAGTCTACGAACCTTCAGAAATTCCAGATGAAACTCAAAGCAACTTAATATATATATATATATATATAGATGTATATATAATATATATATAAACACATTGCCATAGACTGTGTGTGTGATACTCGCAGGTCGTGAGAATAAAATTTCTTCGGCGATAGGTGAGGAGTGTGCAGCTCGACATGAGCGACCATGCGTCTGAGAACTCCAACAGACAGGGCGATCTGTGGTACTGTCTGTTAATATTTCTAAGTCAACTGCCACTGATCCAGGTTATATTTCTGTTCCAATGATCAACTGAACCTTTCTTTTTTTTGTCCCTCGTTATGAAATTTGAGTGTCTGATCCCGATCTTGTGCTGTTTCCGTGTGTGCAACACGTACAGTTACTGCGGGTGCAACACGTACAGTTACCGCGGGTGCAACACGTACAGTTACTGCGGGTGCAACACGTACAGTTACTGCGGGTGCAACACTTGCAATTGCTGTTAGTGGAACACGTACACTTGCTGTTGGTGTAACACGTGCAATTCATACCAGTACAACACATACAGTTGCTGCCTGTGCCGCACGTGCATTTACTGCAGCATCTGCCCACGCAGTTGCGATCTCAGTTGCCCTGGCCGCACCTCGCTGCAGTCTGCTCATGCAAGCAGCTCACCTCCGGTCCGCATTGATCGGAGGCGGCGAGAGCGTGACCGGAAGGATGGCGCATGGTTCTGGGGTCCCTGATGTCAGGTAGGAAGGTTGTTGCCCGTGAAAATTCAAAAGAACCTGCAGCATTTCCCTCTACAGCTATCAGCTGGACGTATCATCGGTGTCAAGACGTTGCATATTTTCAATGATTTATTAGTGTTTAGAAGTACGTATTTTTTGCCGATAAACTGAAACGAGTCGATATTTTGATCATAAGTTTGATAATACACTAACGATTGCATAGGAAATACTCTCAATAAAAACAAAACTGTCAATTGGAATCAAAATTGTTAATTCAACTCGAGAGATATTTATAGAAACAAGCGAGATCATTTTTACCACAGTTTAGCCTTTTCAATTGTTTGGATAAATTCTGGAATTTGTCATATCAAACAGAAAATTAAAAAACTACGTGCCGTAATTCGTTGGGACTTGGTGACCCCTGAAATTTAGTTGTTGATTCGGTCAAACTCCGGTCAACTGCACCGACCATTAGACAATCTCTTTCATCCCGATTAGGTCCTTTTGATCTTTGTGGACGACTGAGCCTGGCGCTCGGACGTCTTCCTGGCCAAGGCTTGAATGATTAGGCTGGTACGGAGAGGCCTCAATTATAGGGGACGCTCAGCCTGGAGGCGAACCTTGTGGCTACAAATAGTGTCTGATAACGAAGGGATAATTTTCCTGTAAGCTGTAGAAAATTATTCATACTGCCTAAAACACTGTAGCTTAACCGTCTTTATCAACCATTAGCATTTATATAATATTTGACGTATAAGAGATGAGATACAAGCATTCGGCATTGAATGCTCCTCTCTTTATGGCCATCATCAGATGGTAGCGAAAAAAAAATCCAATTCACTTAAAGGATTTGGAAGATAAATGAAGCATAAATTCAAACAATGGCGCAATCATACTTCTTCACGCGACAGTGCGGCTTCTCCCTGCGTGCCCAGTGACCGCGCTGGCTGCATTCAGACACTGCGACGCATCACGGCGCTCACGGGCTAGACTTGAGGAGGTTCCCTCCCTTTTATCGCCTCGCACCCCTAAAGAAATTTCATTCGAACCTCGCACCTCATGAAATTTATATTTTGCTCAAGGTTAAATTGTGTGAATTCCGGATAACGTAATTATATAAAGCGGTATATACAGCCACGACAACACAGGTTATTTGGACTTTTTCTCGCACCTCCTGGAATATCGTTTTGCACTCCAGGTTGGGAACCCCTTGGCTAATGGTAGGGGGCTATTTTTAACGCATTGTGATTCATGAAAGTAATCGTCTGTGCATAGTCACGAAATGCTGAATAATGCTTATCCAGTCCTTAATGGCATAAACTTCATCAACTATATTTTAAACTTATAAAACTTTCGCGTGTGACACTAGAGCGTCGTAGCTCAGTGAAGCTCCAATTCACACGAATTTCTTGACATAATAGAATGTAACTCATGAATTTGTACCCTGCATCACTTCCTTAAGAAGTTCTCAATTCGTTTTAGTTAGTTGATTGACTTTTAACTAACATTTTCTATTTGTGAATTTTGCGAATTCTGTGTGTGGGTACTCTATTGTATTTATCTTTTTATTTATTAAATTGACTGTTCAGTATCACTCGTTTTCGGCCACATCATTTTCCTACCCACAGAGAACAGCATCCATTTACTAACGCTAAGAACCAAACCCTGGTGACATACTTGGGCTACGCATAAGTAGTGTTCAAACCCTTCGACATCTTTTCTCGGCGTGTATTATTTTTTTTTTCATTCGAACATCTTACTTGAAGTTTAGTTCAGAGGAAGTGTCTGACAGAATGATTGACCTGATTGGATTATGATGCACAGAAGAAAATATTCAAGCACTTCTTCATTGTTACGCTGATACAAGAACACAAAGTACCGATGGGTACTTACCACAAGAGAACAGCTTGTTTGTTTTTAGAAGGGCAGTCCGCGAGATAGGCGGTTCCTGCAGTAATTTCGGGACCTGAGGGGCAGGAGTGTCGTTGGTGTCATGGAGGCCGGCCGCCGTAGTGAAAAAGGTGCTGCGATCTCTGGTTCAGTGAGCTTATGGCTTAAAAAAACTTGTGCAGCGGTGCCATAAGTTGACGTAGAGGCGCAGAGATTATCAAAGACTCCTGGAGACAGCGGGAAAATACGATTGCGACAAGATGTTCTAGAGGTAATAACTAATTTTCATGGCGCCTGTCTTTCCTTACATGTTCGTTGTTAAATATCTGAAGCTCTTTGATTCACTTCTGGCTTCTGGTTTACTAGTCAGCAGATGATGCTATTTGAAACAACTGCGTGCACTGGTTTCGATGGAGTGCCGCACTGCGTGCGGAATGCGATCTTGTTATTGGCTGAGACGTCAGCCGATGAATAGGGCACAGCTAACGGGTGCGTGATGTTTTTCATGCCTAAAAACTTTGCTTCTGAAGGGACATCTGCAGCAGAAACAACCCAGCACGATGGGCATGAAAACCATCGTATAATTGCGAGCGCCAAATTACGGCACGTGAAGATGAATTGCCTAGGCAAACCGTGGACTGATAAGATTCCAAGTCTTTGTAGATTCTACTGACTCCAATTAAATAACCCAGTACATATTGGTTACCGTGAAACGTACACCATATTTAAACTGTTGTACTGTTTAGAAGTTTGACATCATTGATGAATTACATAAAATTTTATTGAGTTATGGTAATTTTAAGGGACTTCTTCTTCAAAATAGTGATGTGATCATCGTCTCATATTTGGTAAATTTTGAGATAAATATACTTCATAATTCGTAATTGTTAATTGTTAAAGCGCTAGCTTCTATAAGTTTTGCACTTGTATTCTTAGTTTAGTTGTATCTGCCATGAATATTATGGCACACATATATAAAGCGGAACTTGAAACATTTGCACTTTTTTGAACAGCCGATACAAATTTGTTCGTTATCTGGGGAAATGAATTCTAGCGACAGCACATCCAGAATTAGACGTGTTTTGTTCTGGTGACAAATTCTTCAGCACAGTTTCTCTCCATCCCTCCCATCCCCTCGAATGAAATAAAATAAGTGCATTGTCTAAAAACTATTATGAGTTATGTGTGTGAAAGAACAGCCTTACACGTAAGCATTTTTCCACTTTTCTGTCATCCTTTTTCAAATACGGATGAGACGCTTGCCCGTTGCTTAGCAACGGTGCTTCTCACGATGTCACCGGTGTGTGAACACGTATAAACGCGGTCACCGTGCCAGAGAGTTGTGACCTACGGTCTGATAAGGTCGTATTGCAAATGGCTGCGGAAGTTGACCTTATGGTGAGACTTTCTGTTGTGCGTATCGTAAGAATAATTTTTATTTATGTTATGAAAATAGTGAATGCAATATATAAGTACACAAAAAATGAAAATATTGAATTTTTTTGACATCTTACAAATGTCAAACAATTCTTTGTATTTAAGCACATACTGTAAGATCAGCCTAATTGGTTTACTTCAAAATTTGAGAGAGATTAAACTTTTGGAAATGTTTCAAAAACATCTCTTTTTTAATAGAAAAACTTGCCATAATCTAAATATTTTCTTGCATCAAGTTATATACGTGTACTAAATTTAAAAGTAATCTGTTCAATACAAACAGGTCTGTACTCATTTCATATGGTCCCCTGAACTAAAAAATGAACAGTAACAGAAGTTACTGTCCATCATTGGCTGACTTGAATATACCATCAACAAAAACTTCACTGGTTTGAAGAGGAAACAGTTTTTACATGCTGTTTAATTAATTTCATCTGAAATTTTTAATATATTTCTTTACCACTTCTACAAAAACAGAAACAGGTAGTCATCAAGTGGTGCAATGTAAGAAAAATATGGTGAATGTGGTAAGAGGTTCTTGCTAAATTCATGTAACTTGTTCTCATAACCAAATATATGTGTGATTGGCCATGATCTCATTGGAGTGCAACTCCCTTTCTGTTGGCAATTACCAGCCTTAATTGTTGATTTTTTAGTTGAAATTTGACAGCTAATTATAGAACATACCAAAATTGATGGCTGTGTTTTGTGGAAGACTTTCATAGTAAATAATGCTTTGAAATCACACCACATACAAAGCATGATTGTTTTAGTATGGATATTTTTCTGATTGCTGTTGTGACAAATCATTGTGTAAATACCAAGGTCTCTTTCTAACTACATATTCATAAGCAACTTATGTTTAACTCAAGGTATACATGTTTTTAATGTAATAATGACATTCTTTATTCTGCTCCAGAAGCATATGAGAAATATGCAAGTGATTTTTTTTGTAAGTTTATCAGGGACTCAACATCATAGCAAAATGTGTATCCTAATGACAAAATATTCATTAACTGTTTTCTTAAGCACAAGTCTCTTTTTCAAAGTCTCATAGTTAGCATTTCTTTGAATTTTATTTTCAAAACATTCTTATCCAATGTTGAAGATATCCCACTACAATGGTCATTTTTCTGCTGGTTAAAATCTCCAATTTTGAAAGCCACCTTCAAGCAGTTGATTCATCTATAACATCATTGACATACATCTTGCAACTGGCTTTGCAGCATTTTCACCTTTTCTGAAGAAAAAAGCATTTATGCTTGAGTATGGAATTTATTGTTATTCATATTGACAGCCAATAAATAATATACGAAAAGAAAATTGTGAATTGATACAGTTATGATCACAAAATATATGCATTAAATAACAAAAAGTTTACCTCTGTTCTACTTGAATGCAAAACAGGATTGTTAGCTGATGTTAAAAAAAAATACTTAATTTAAGTAGGAGGTTCTATGTGACTATGGTAGAATCTCGATTGACAAACGCCTACTGTAATGAACGAATCGATTAACAACCAACAATTTTTCTGAAATATTTGTTTCGGATAACAAACAGCAAGTCAAAGAAAACCCACGGGGCATCCCAACCTCAGTTGAACTTTAAGGACTCCAAACCTTTACAATGATATGTCATATTATTGTAAAATCCTCCATAAAATGCAGAGGCAACAAACACTGGATAAGTTTTCCCATCAACCTCAAAGTGACAGAAAAGAGAAGTGACCCCTTAAAGTAACAATATCCAATGTTTTTATAGGAGAAGATTCCCACTCAAAGCTGTAACTTTATCCATTCCTCCAAATAAAACTATCCACTTGTGTCATCATATCACCCTCAAAAAGGTAAGTTTTCTAATGTTTAAATAATTTTTAAAATGTTTTTATTTCTATTTAATGCTTTCTGCAGTGTATTATATTGCATTTCTCCATTAAAAAACTTACCTATAGGTATATAATATTGATAGTAATGAATAAATTGAGTATGAGAACTAATAATTTCTAGTTCCATTGTTTTTTATTAGAAAAATTGATATGGTAAACAAATGTTTCAGTTAACAACCGGCTTTTAGGAATGGATTGGGGTTGTTAACCAAGGCACTATTGTAATTTATTTCTATGTGTTGCTTATTAATCTTTTGTTTCCAGGATGATCAGCAGGATGTAAGGTTCACCATAGCTTGAAGACTTTCCTCTCTTCAGCAGTATGAGGGGAAATCAAACTGTGTAATTGTAAATTCACACCATTGCCTCTAATCTTGGCGAAGATATTAGACAGTTGCCTACATATCTTTGCTCAACCTGTGTTCTTGTTTGTTTCAGCCAAATTAGTTGTGTTAACTTGCATGAGCTGAGCTTTGTTCGAACCTACTGTGCTTAAATTTACTGACAGTGACTACTTCAGTCAATTAGCCTTAGCCTACTCCATCATCTTTTATGAGGTGAGTTGAGGTTTAGTTAAAATAGCTCTTGCATCTTTCTAAATAGCTTTTCTTTAAAACTAATATTGATATAATTTCCTTTGAATGTTCATATCCTTGATTATTTTCATGTATTTTAATTTATTGATATATTATGACCTTGAATTCTTTATGTTCACTTTCTGATGAATTATGTGAATTCTCCAACATCTGTCCATACCTAGTAACTACTAAGCTAGTTTGAATTTTGATAACAGAAATTCTTTAAATGCATACGACTTTGTATAAATTTAGCTCCCTGGACAAAAAAATTAGTCAACTGCTACTAATATGATATAAGATCTCCACAAACCTAAATTATTGTAGCAGCTCTGTGAGACATTGAATCTACAAGTGTCCTTATGTGCCCTCTGTT
>VOMN01101535.1:0-10089 GCA_014899125.1 Orchestia grillus
TCATTCAACAGCTCGCGGATCTGTGAAGGCACACCATGCACACAAAGCAGCGGCACCCCAGTGTGGCCCGAGCATGAAGGCCCAAACATCTTCAAGGTATTCAAGGTATTCAAGGTGATTGAAGCTGGAAGCTCGCAAGTGTGCCTAAGAATCTCCATTGAATGGCGTTTACTTAATTGAAGAAATGCTAAGAAATCAGGGGTTACGAAAAGGAACATCGAAAATTTTTACACGCAGTTAAACCTCTGTAATCTTGACCTATCCATTCAAAAACTTCTTCGAAATCAAATGTGCGGTCTGCACGAAAAATCTCCAACAATTTTTCGTGAGAATTCATTCAAATCCAGTACGCTCCTGCAACTTAGCAAGCTGAATTCGCCTGAAACTGAATAATTCGAAAACCCAGGTAGACACAACGGGAAGTTTGTCTACTCAGCCAACAAGCTTTGGAAGCCATCCGGTCTGACTTTTTCACCGGAGCATTTATATTTATCTTTAATTTTAGCCGCCCAAGAGCAGACATCGCCACCGGATGATAAATAATAATTATCAGTGAGTAGGTGGGAAAGTTGGACTACGCAAAGTGAAGCCATGCAAAGAGTGCCCTGTTGTGGTAATTGAAGATAAGATGTGCAATTCCTGTTCGACGAAGCACCTCAAAACAAGCGATTGTTTTTGACATGAAAATATATTCACTTTTCTGTAGGTTGTTAAAAATGTACATTTTTCAGCCCTCTGTGTGGCTAGAGATGCTCGAGAGTATGGAATATTACAGTCCGTCATCTTGTACACCGACGAGCTCGTCAGAAATAAATATCTAAGGGAATGTCAAGTTATACGTTGCTGTAATCCACTGCCATTATTTTCGTGCCCATGCGTGTACGTAACCGTGCGTGTGTATCAGCTTCTCTCAGTGATTGACGAAAATTTAATTCAAGGTTATGTGCAAACTCATTGTTTTCTACTTCTACCGCATGAATATTTCAAGTCTTGCTTTTCCTCATTTCAACTCTAAGGACCAAATTCTTATATATTCCAAAACGATTATGTTCTAAAATTTCTGGAGTGACGTATGTACGCTGTGTTCTGGAGTGACGTACGCTGTGTTCTGGAGTGACGTACGCTGTGTTCTAGAACCCATCAATACGAGGCCCGAACTTAAATTTAACACTAAAGATATTCATCTCTCATGCCTGGTCTGTCAAGCGGGGTAAAAAATGCAAGAGATCAGAAACATCATTGGGAATATTGAGTGTTGATTACCAGTGCCTTGTCTAAATTAATAGGACTTGAAAAAAAAAATCCCTGGTATCCTCCTGAAAAATTGTTTATATGTATATGAAAATCTGCCGTCTGTCATCCTACACAACGCATACACATTTCCGCCATCACACTCGCACGCCCGTCATCATGCACACACGTCCATCAACACACACACACACACCACACTTCTGTCATCACGCACACACGCCCGTCCCATCACCACGCACACACTTGCGTCACCACGCACACACTTGCGTCATCGCGCACACACTTGCGTCATCGCGCGCACACTTGCGTCACCACGCACACACTTGCGTCATCGCGCGCACACTTGCGTCACCACGCACACACTTGCGTCANCACACTTGCGTCATCGCGCACACACTTGCGTCATCGCGCACACACTTCCGGCATCACCATGCACACACTTGTGTCATCACAGAAACGCACACACGTCCATCATCACACACACGTCCGTCATCATGCATATACTTCCGGCATCACAAACACGCACTCACGTCCGTCATCACACACACGTCCGTCATCACGCACACATGTCCGTCATCACACACGCACACACGTCCATCATCACACACACGTCCATCATCACACACACGTCCATCATCACGCGCACGTCCGTCATCACGCGCACGTCCGTCATCACGCGCACTTCCGCCGCAGAAGTACGAGTACGTCTATGAGGCGGCGACTGATCTCATAAGTCAGCAAAATTACAGGTGTGTGCACGCCGTACCTGGTCTGCTGAAACTCGAGCTGTTCGATGTCGCTTTCGCTTCCTCAATTTCCCTTCCCGTGAATTTCTTCGAATCATCGCTGCAACGAACGCGGCGGGCGATGTATAGAAAATGAGACCTTGTCTCCAAATAGGCAGACCTTGTCTCTATATAGGCAGACCTTGTCTCCATATAGGTAGACCTTGTCTCCATACAGGCAGACCTTGTCTCCATATAGGAAAACCTTGTCCCCATACAGGCAGACCTTGTCTCCATATAGGCAGACCTTGTCTCCATATAGGCAGACCTTGTTTCCATATAGCCCGACCTTGTCTATATATAGGCAGACCTTGTTTCCATACAGGTAGACCTTGTCTCCATACAGGCAGACCTTGTCTCTATATAGGCAGACCTTGTTTCCATACAGGTAGACCTTGTCTCCATATAGGCAGACATTGGGACGGTGAGGGCCTGGTTAGGTTTCGTGATGCAAGAAACGCACGAGAAGTCCGATGAAGTGAACTGAACTTCGGCTGCGTCGAAAAGTAAGGTAATGGTAGAAAACGTACAGGAAAATTGAAGTAATCTGGCCGCATAAAGTTAAATATCCCCGCAGAATACAGCTCATCAGTACAATGAAACATTATAATGTGTGTTTAGACTGTAAATGTATCAACTGATGGACGTGAAAACTTATATCGCATAACTGGCATGCGGCGCGACGAGCGAATGGTTCAAAGAACAATAATTAACATGCGCTTTCCAATGCGCTTCCAGTCAGACAGGAAATAAAAGTTCTCTTCAGATAGTTTGGACGTTTAAGGCACGAAATTTTTTCCAAGAGAAATGAAGTCCGCATTGCAGAGAACGATGTATACGACTTGCCAAGGAATGTACATTTTTTACTGCAGAACTGGCCCGTAGTGATAAATTTTCACGCTGCAGGGCTTACCGGGAGAAATGAATATTGAACTACAGCGATTACCTTCAGAAATTAATCTTCAAGCTGCAGACCCTGTGAAATAAATTTTAATCTGTAGGATTCGCCCTAAGAGATCAATTTGAATCTGTGCAAATAACCGTGGAAAATAAGTTTTGAACTACAGACCTTACCCAGAGAAACGAATTTTAAACTGCACAACCTGCGTTCAGATATAAATCTTCACGCTGCTGAGCTTAACGTGAAAAAAAAAATTAACCAGAGAATTTGGCAATAGCTTTATGCCGTAAATCTAACCATGTGAAATAAATCTTAAATTTCAAAACTTGACGAAACCTCAACCAGAACTTACTATGAAAAATTAATTTTCAAATACAGAACTGACCGTGAAAAATAACTTTTCAACTGAAAGACGTGATAAAACCTCTGCACTGTAGAACTTACCGTGCGAGAAATGTATCACAGACTGCACAACTTGCAGTGAAAAATAACTCTTCAAGTGCAAAGTTTGACAAAACCTCCACACGGTAGAACTTACCGTAGGGAACGAGTCTTAAACTGCTCAACTTGCCGTGAAAAATAACTCTTCAAGTGCAGAACTTGCCGTGAGAAATGATGCGTCAGGGGCCCGATGGTCCGAGCGTGAGCTGCCTGTTGTGATTCCGATGAGGAGGCCTCACGGACGGGGCTCTGGGACCCAACAAATGATGCACGTGTGTGACGCAAATAGACCAATAACAATGCGAAAGCAAGTTAGACAAACTAAAAAGAACGCGTCGTCATTTTAGCGATGAGTGAAACAGCCAGCAGTCGAGCCTGAGACTTTTTGTAGGATCTTGTTGTTGTTGAAAATGCGACTGTTTCCACGCACTTAAGCGTGGAAACAGTCCGGTAAGAGAGAATGCGCGTGAAAGTTTGTCGTGCATGATGCACGAGCATGTTAAATGCAATAAATAAACTGCTTAAAGGAAGGTATACATACCTGCGTGTGTTTATCAACTTTACTTATCCATGCTATTTGATAGTTCATTCGTTTATAAAACATGACATATTCGATCTTTTTTTTAAAGGTTGGGGCTACAGGTTGGCCGTTGAATTCATTCATCAAATTTTTTTAAGCGATACTTTTTGCTTCAAACATGCTGCTTAATTCAGCGATACACTGAAATGTCTTACAAAGAAGCAGCAACTTTTTCTACGTGGCTTAAATAATCAAAACATTTTGTTTCCTTTAAACAGACGCACTTGGCAACTGACATTCGCACACTACCAACACTTTACAAATACACATAAATGGCAACAATTACATCAAGATCACCTATCGTGAATTTTTTGGAAAAGCTTGACGGTTTCATAATTAACTAAATGCTGCAATTTTTCATCAATTTTCTACTGTCAGTACATCGTTCTTAGAAATTAATGCAGTTGCGCGGGAGACTTTAGGCCTGCCTCTCCAGCGATGGCAGTTTTGACGTATTCTGGCAGTTTTGAGCGCATTATCTCTATAGCTGAGAAATTGGCTAGTGACCGCTAGATCCCGGCAGTAACGGTCTTGAGCAGCAACGTTCGTCACTAAAGCGATCTTAGCGACCGCGCCACTGCTCTGCCACTGCGCTGCTGTCCAGTGAACTGTGCGAAAAGCGTCAAGTAACTACGAAAAAACTGCGCCATTTTTTAATACCGAAGGACAATGACGAGCCGATCGTACCATATTGCTCCTCATCATTTACGATGTTGTTTTCAATGATACCACCCACAGAAGTCGTATTAAAAATTTCAACATTTACTCAACTCCCTACCACATGCAAAAATGACCGTAGGTTTTTGTTCCAATATGCATTGTGACTTTATTTTTGGCTTGATTGTTTTTCACAATGGCTTGCAGGTGCAATAGCTAGATAGGTTATTTTACAATACATCATTACAGCTTTGACCTATACACCACGGGCTCTCTTCTAATGCGCCTAATGAATTTCATTCCAAAGAACTTACGGTTGTAACTGCTGTTACAAACGTTTGATTGCATGACCTTGCCTTCATTTTTTGGGAATTTGAAAATGCGAAACTCCCTTTTCAAGCACTACGATGAAATTTTCAATACATCATTTAAAAGTGAAAAAAATCTAATCAAATTCAGAGAATTGTGACAAACGTTTTAGAATTGATACGGGAAGTCGAAAATTCATACGAAGAGCAGCAATGCCTCCACGCTAAAATGTCTCACATCGATCACAACGAAGCGTAAGCCCGGACTTTGTCCCGCTGATTTTATCCCTGCGTATCAATCCTTCAGTCAAAGTAAATCACCCTGATAAATGAACCCATTTTCTCTGCAGAGATGCTTCTGAATCACAAAATAAAATTGAAAATCCCTAATTTTGGAGCGAGAAATGGCACCGATGCTCTTGCATGACAAAAAAAACTCTGCCCCGAACAGCTTCTCCAAGTATTTTTCAATACGGCTACCGTGATGGTAGCGCAATTAGTGTTCGGCCTCATAGAACAAGGATTTCTTATCAAGTATTAAATGACTTGTAATGCTAAGTGCAATATGACGTTTAGGAAATGACACGAAAACGTGTCACAGGAAATTCTTACGTAATTTGATCATAAGCTGTGAAACATCAGTCGATAATATAATCGCTTTCTTAGTTAATCAATAACAATGATCATTAATGAAAAAACATTGATACTAATCGATCACATCAACCACACCAATCATTAATTAATTGCATAATTCTTTCAAAAATCATATCTATCATTATTTGGTCATATAAATCGTTAATCTATCATATTATTTCCTAATTGATCGTATTAATTCCATTTTAATCATTTTTTCCAATAATTTAATGCATTCATCTGTAATTATTCACATTTATCTTCAACTGATCGTATCAATATAATTGATTACGTCAATCATAAATATAATTGATTACGTCAACGGTGCTATGAATCATTAAGTACTCGCATAATTTAATAGTTAATCGTGTTCATTCCTACAATTAGTAGTTAAAGTAAATGACCACATCGTTTTAGGGATGCCCACACCAATCTCGACAAAATCTCATCTTGCGGTAGCCTCCGACGACAGCAACTTCTCACTTTTAAGACAAAATTCATAACGGCTTTGGATGTAGGGAAACATGCCTGCCTGAACTCTGTTTTCCCAACACACGAGACCTCTGATCGTGCCTCAGATAATAAAAACCGGAATATTTGAGAATTACGAGTCCTCAAGACAGTTCATTGCGGCGCAAATTTACACCGAAGATCACTGAACATAAATTGCTTGATGAGGCACCGACAACAATCCGTCATCGACTGGAGTCACGCCGGCCCTAAAAAAGACACAGGCAATGACTCCTTCTTTTGATCGGGGACTGGAGAAGGAGGAAGCAGAGTGAGTTATTCGAACGTGATTGTAGAGCCTTGTGTCACACACGTTGGAGTCTATCGTGCACGAGTAACGTACGTTCAGAAGGTTAGAATCTCCAATGAGGTGTTTGTCATTTTTGCGGACTGATTGGTATTGAAGAATTTTAGAGTGAAGAATGTTTTATCAGATTAATAACAACGCATCATGTTCTCTTAAAACGTGGGTTTGAATTCGTTGCCAGTGGATGTGCGAAACGCAGAGCCAACCTGCATTGTAAATTAGATGGAAGAAAAAATGACCTTTTCAAAACTCAGCTTCACCTTTGAACTTGACGCAATTCAGGAATTTGAAGGCTAAAAAGGCTTCCAAACTGACAACATTGTCGTCTCGAAATGCGAAAACCGCTGCTCACGTACGCATGTATGTATGTATGTATGTACGTGTTACCTGTCTGGTGGAGCAATCAGACTCTCCTGATTGAAAACTATTCAAAGCACGACTTTGGATTTAAGGTTCGACACGTTTACCTTGGGCCAGGATCATCTGACAGATCTACCTGAGCGCATGCCACCGGTCATAGCGGGCGAATCTCAGTTCAATATGAACGAATACAAGCCAAAGGAATCATCCAATTTACAAACGCATATAGTTGATGCACGTGGATCTTATACGTGACTCGTACCGTGAAGGTTTGTTTCTAAGTTAAAGTGTGCGTGTGTGTGTACGTGTACAGAGGCTCCGTAGCACAAGCGGTAGCGTGCTTGCCTCTCTACCAAGAAGTCTCGGGTTCGATTCTCCCGAAGGTGGAACGCTTCCTTTGGAAAAGGATGAATACATGAAGTACACAAGTGAGGTCCGGAATAGAGAGCCCGAAATACTTCCAAGGAAGTTGTGTGCGCTTGAGACTTTGGTGCAGGACAGAAGACCCACTCCTGGACAATAAAAAATTGCGGCTCCGGGGCAAAAATTTCGTTCGAGTTTCAGGTTTGTTGCACACCAGTAGAAACTTGCGTGAAAATAACGGCATTGTCTTCGTAAAATGAGTAACTTTCCTCCGTCACAAGCCCGCTTACGCCAAATATTCTAATTCGATGTGAGCACGCTGAAAAAGACTGCACGGTCTCAAGTATGTTGCTAGAAATGTCAATGTTTTTGTCGTCTGCTGGGTAGACTGTTTTCCTGTGGGCTAAGAACGGCACAATTCTTGTGATGGGTGTCACTTTATTTATTAATTAACCATGCGTGTTCACGATCACAATCAACGTAAGCAAAATCCTTACTCCCAAACGATGGTCCCTTCCGTCAAAATTAAAATCCCATAAAAACCTAGAGTGTAGACGAAAGTTGGTGTGGTGCAGTCGCTCATCGATGAGATCCCAGTTGGTCTCGTCGCTGCCTCCTCTCCAAGCCAACGGCGCCGCTGACTACACCGTCACAAGGAAATGAGAAGCATGAGTTTTACGCGTGACCCATCATTGCAGGCGTTATTTTTACTCACGGGAGGCTGAGGTGACGCAGTACACAGTCATTACGTGGTGCCGAGGCCCACATTGCGTTCGAGCGAAGTGATGAGGGCACAGATGCTGTACGTGGTGCCCCGTACAAGCGAGGATTTCGGATTAAATTGAATGACATAGGCGTCGTTTCTTCGTCCGGAATGCCATCCGAAAATCGAGAAGGAAATTGTTTCGCCAAAACACCAGCACTTTCCAATCTCCCGTTGCTAAATCGAAACCGCGTGCTTACGAAAGGGACGAAATGACGCCAGTTATACTGTGATGGAATGAGTATTTGAATTCATGAGGAGCCCCAGCAATTTATCAACTCATAAACGGCGGTTTAAAAGTTCACTTCCATCCTGCATATCAGGTGCGTGCAGTCATGCTCAATTGGAAACCGCTTTAACGGCAGTCATGCACGTCAACGCACGGTACCACACCGTTTATACAAACGTTGCTCATCCACACACCAGCTCACAGCACTCAACCAATGTATATACGCATCAACATGAATAACCAGTACATGCGCTCATCAGCACTCAACACTCAAACAACCAGCACTCCTACACATCAGCGCACAGACATCCAGCACGTCCACACATCACCACACAACACACAAACAACCAACACATCCACACATAAGCGCACTAGTTTCCGGCGTGGATGTCTGTTTTTTGCGTGAGTTGGGCGGCGTATGAGAGCCAGCTTCCTAATTGTATTAATACGCCGGATATTGTATATTGTTTGCAAGATGCCATTAGCAATTAGGGCCTAATTGTGAACATTAGAATCAAATTTATTAGCGTCAAATGATGTTATTAGTCGAAGGAAGAGTGGGTCCTGTGATGAGGCGACGCTGTACGTCAGTAAGGGACATTTTGGTGTCAGGTTTGTTTGCCAAATAAAACAGTTCTTTGTGCAGGGTGAATGAACGATCTGTACATGAAATGGGCCTTGTAGGAATGATCGTCGGCCCAGCGAAACTATTGGAACAATAAAAGTTCATAGGAATTTTTGCACTGGAGGGATAGAACATTATCGCAGAATTTTGTTGGTCTCAGAATTGCTTTGGATTGAAATTGCATTCTTAAATAGGTCTGCAGCAAGCGTTGCTACGTTCGTAGGCTTGGTGAGGCTATACGAAAAGTTAGCATTGTGTAAAAATATACATTACGCACATTGAATTAAGTCATGAAATTTTGCTAAATATTAAATTTCCTGGTAGTAAAGCTGTGTTCTTCGATGAGGCAGCAAAATTTCGCTCACTAAAATTTATCATTCAAAAATAATTAAACATGAATGAACGGGTATAATTTCGTGACAAATAACGCTGTTTAAGTGGGAACTTTGTTTTCAATCTCAGGATAAAGTACCCAAGATATGAACGGTACTGGTGCACTGGTAAACCGCAACATGCTAAACTACGTCACCCCTATAACGTGTCACGGCGAAGCGTACGTCTGTATGTCACACAGGCACGTACTATACATTCGCCGATTTAAGAAAATGACAACAACTGAAGTTTGGCATGGGGAGTTCTACGAGCAGCTAAATGCGTCGAAGATCTGAGGTGAACGTCTGAGAGGGTAACATGAAAAACAGAATTTAGACTGAAATTTCCTTATTCGATTCTGTCTATTTTTGCAGTACCTTGGTTCTGACTTCGCAGTGCCGGAGCTTATCACGAGTGTTATACATGTACGTTAACATTGCGTAGTCTTGATGTGAGTCCTCTACTGTTGTGCATTTTTTGATGATCTTCTACTTCGACCCTGGATACAAGTGTATGCCTTCTGCTAACACGAATATTGAAACCCATATAAAAGCCCAATTACACATAAGCAATGGCTCACTGCGTCTTGGGAGCTTAGGCTAACGATTTGAAAGCTTCGTTAAGTTAAGAAATAGCTCACGTTGGTCGTTGCGTTATCTTTGACTACCACCCTCGCATGCCCCAGTTGCTGCAACACTGAGCTGAAGAGTGAAAATTGACACATCTATGCATGTCAAGATTTTTCTGAGTGAGTTTTAGAAGGTTGAAAATTCTAGCTTTCCGCTGACCTGTTCTCTGGAAAAGCTGTCTGTACATCTCACAGAATATTTGGAAGTGACCGCTTTTGATTCTACACTTCCGGTTGATTCTACGTCCTAGAGCGGCACTGCCGTCAAAGCGCCCCTGACGTCTGAACGCACCTGACACCGGAACGCCCCTGACACCGGAACGCCCCTGACGTCTGAACGCGGCTGACATCGGAACGCCCCTGGCGTCTGAATGCG
>VOMN01101542.1:0-15935 GCA_014899125.1 Orchestia grillus
TTGTGAGAATATGTATTTCGTATCCGTATATCAGAGTTTGCAACTGCTTTTCTTTAAACTCCCAATTCGCGCTAAAGTACAGCGAACTTCGAGTATCTTTGCTATGAATAAGCCTCTTTAATCAACGTCCTTGCATGAAGCCAACTTTTCAAGATGCGGTACGACATCATGTGAGACTGATTGATATCGGCCGTCGTAAACTTCATTTGCTTTCAATATCTTTTACGGGCTTGGGAAAGTGCGAAGTCTAATTTTGTAGCTAGACATATCTTTCCGGACGTGAAGTAAACGCTTATCTATTGCTCAGTATTTTTCTATTGCCTAAGTTTTGAAAGTAAAATATTCGAGGAGCATCTTATTGTCGAAGTTCTGGTTGCCAGATCACCCTCGTTTACTATGATGGAACTTTTGCTCATCATGCTCCATTGAACATGTTGAATGTTGCTGAAATTTCTGTAAAATTCCAATTTTCTATAATGTTACTGTTACTGTTAACAAAATCTTTCTCAAAACATGTTCCTTAAATCGCAAAAAAAGATACACAAAGAAAGATATGCAGTTCAAAAAGCAGTCTGCTGATAGCAATATGGAGTATTTTTACGGGAGAAGTTTTTGAATATTCGAGGAGTTTTCTTATTTTTACAATTGAGCAAAAGTTCAAGATAAAGCTAAGCAAATAGTTCTCCTTGTTCAGCTTGGGGCGCATGAAATTCAGGTGCACTGCTCAACCACGCTTGCTTGCCCCGTTGAAATCAGCTTCCGACATCAGAAGCACAAGCTTAGTGGTCCGGAAAATTCAATGTATTTCACCCACACTACTTACCTAATGAATTTAAAGCGCACAGGTGTAACAAATTTTATTTGCTTTGAACTAAAGAAGCATCGCACTTTTAATCCTGTCATGACTTTCAGGTAAATGGAGGTAAATCAACCAGCGTTAACAAGCAAAAATCTCTGAAATGAATCACTGAAACATGACACACACTCAGCACAGCTATGCTGCGCATAGAAACACGTGAAATCCTTCTTGCTTTCCGACTGCTTCTTACATTTACAGCGATACAACTATGAATTATTCATTGAAAAGCTTATATATAGATGTGAATCAGCTACCGTTATAAGTTGACTTCAAAGTATGAAAGCTTTATATCTTAACTCTACAGTATTTACCTCTAGCCATTTATTTACGACCAAATGAATGATGGCATTATGCTTATTCTGTAGAACAAATAATGTTCATTGTGCTTACTAACAATAGAGGAATGATATGATAATATGCTTGTAATTTAAGAATGCATTTATGTTTTCATCATTGTTAGATTTTCTTTCTACGTTACTCCACAGTAAGAACAATTGGTACGCGGAACTCAAGCTGACCAGGCATGAAAAATTAAACTTCATGTTCTTCATCTGGAACATGTTTTAAGCTCTCAATTTTCTTCGTGAGCCTAAAAAAAGAGGTATTATCAATTCCTTTCAAGTATTCTATGAAAGTCAAATGCCATTCCTTTCAGGCCAAAATTCTTTGATGAGCTCACCGCCTGTATTGATGGGGTCATTAAGACTCACGAAACGTACACAGGAACGCTTCTCATACAGTAGATACGGCCTGGTTAGTCACGTTGATGCCAGTTCATCAGTGGACTCAAATGCAAGTCTTCCAAAATCGTTGCTGAATGTGGCACTCGGAGTTCACTTTAGGCACAATGCTCTACTCAGTCAGGTTTTACATTTGCCTTTAGACTCCAGTTGAACTGCACGGTTGCTGCGACTGCACCGTAAGTTGCCTTAAATGAGGATTTCTAGCATCATTAGCAACTCTAGAGAACCAAAGCTTGTTGCGTCGTTGCTTCCTAGAAGTGCGAGACAAGTTCTCAACTTTCATTATTGCACGACAAAGGCAAACTTTGGTACCTCGTCGGACTTCAGAAATGTCACGCAAAATCAAAACTTTCAGTATTGTTTGGTAAACTCAAAAGTTTCAGTTTTACAGAACTTCAGAGTCGTCGTCCAAGGTTGGAACGCTCAGGGTGGTTGCACGAAGGCAAAGTAAGCTCTGCAAAATCGTTACAGAGCTTCCATTTGTTTGAATATTTCATTTTGAGTATTAATGCAAGTGTTGGGAAACCCGTGAATTTCGTTAGATAATTCTGTGATAGTTTCTGCCGACAAGATGTGTTTTAAAATGTTTTAAAATGTTATTGTTTACCAGATCGCTGGTAGAAATACGGCTAAAGCTGAAATCATACCATTAGGGCGCAGTAACTGGATAGTCTGCAATTTTTTGCATCAAATAAACTTCTATTCATTTTCGTAACAAATAGCATGACAACTTAACCCTTTGCTGGCTGTCTTAAAAATGTGAAATTCCTAAGTTGACATGAAAATAAGTGTTTTGAATAAGTTTTCTAAATTTCAATGCGTATAGAATAGCATTCGTAGAGGGTGCAATCTGAAAAAGACGAACGCTTTTCCATACGACAGAAATTCAAGTCCTCAACCATATGTTGTACTAACGAAGATTACATAGTTTTTTCCGCTCTTGCAATTACAATATCAAATGTGCAGAAAAATACTAGTTATTTCGATATGAAATACTCGGGAGCAGATGTCTTTTACACTGCTATCGAGTTTCTCATTTACTTTCCTAGCACTTGAGAGCAAAACACTGAAATTATTCCGTAGTAATCCCATCGAGTTTAATATTGGATGAATAAAAACACGAAGGAGAAACTGAGCTCACACTGCTGGAAAGTAAGTGAAATACAAATATACACTTTGGAGATAGAATAAGAAGCCAATATCTCATCAGAATTCTTCATTTATCAAATGGTTACTTAAAAAAACACGGAAGAAGCATTTATGAGGGTATGATCAATTTCCTACACAGCTGTAACAAATTAAAGCAGGCTCATTTCCTCTAAATAGTTCTCATTTCTTCCTGCGAACAACTTTCAGTGGTCCTGAGCTTTATGCTGGTATTTTTTAACACTTGTCGAAATTAAGAAAATAAATCGAAAACATCTTACGTACACTGGTGAATCGTAAAACGTGGGACCAAAACGTGCCAGACTACGTGAGATCAAAAATTGATTGCTTCGCAAACCAGAGGGTTAATTATGAACATTTGGTTTCAGGACTGACACCTACGGAATAAGTTGTTGTTCCTTGCATCTCCTACGGATTATCACTTTTTCGGCAACTGGACAATTTCCTGTACAATTTGAGAATGCATTGTAAAGGAGAGCTTGAATTAAAGTTTCAGAACAATTTTTTTATCAAAGGCAAAAAATATTTCGCATGCATGTAGATGAGACATATCAAAAAATTGTTTGTTATGAGAGTTTTTCAGATATGAGTCTAAAAATATTCATTGGAAAGATTTTTTAAATTCTTCATGATTACGCTGCTTCATAATCGGAATAAAGGTGCGAACCTGTTTAAACTTCTGATATCTCAATATGAGTTTGATTGCACCTGCACGTGATCTCACAAGCCTGTAGCCATTAACTCCAGTAAACACTCATCCTCAGACGGGAAGTCAAATCTTAAGAACTCACTTTTCACTTAATAAATCTGAATGATTTTTATGATAGAAGACCTTTAATTTCTGTATTCAATACATCCGCGAGTTTAGCATACAGTTGCGTTATTAAAGAGCACGTACACTTAAACTTACATAAATAAAAAAGAGAATGTGTTTGATTTCACTGGCTTCAAAACTACTAAGCTTACGACATCCAATCATCATGAAGAACCTTTTTGTTGCCTCAAAGCATGTGATAGTTAAGCGCTAGTACCCAGTTTAGATTATACGGAATATAGAAATTTGGACAACAGGTGCTAGAAGTTTCTCTTTATGCTGCGTGGAACAGGTTGTTTTCTAATGAGCAGTGACACACAAGTATCTATTATCAGCTTCTGTTGCTATAACCAAAACTTCTCTATGAGATGCAATTATTAGATATTGGAAGAATTTCCTCTTCCTTAGAGTTTTCGAAGGAAAATGTTTTAATTTTACTAATGAATAAGTCTCGTATAAATATAGTTATTCATTTAAACTGAACTGATCCTTTATTTTTTTTTAAATAAACATTTCTGATTCACGTTCTTTCTTTCACTTTCCATGTCCTAGATTCAAACAGGTAGCTCTGCAAGCATTCAACTAGTAAGTTACTAGTTAAATAGCCTCTTTTCAAGTATACTAGAAAGTATTTCTACATTTGTTGTCTTGGATTGGAGATGAAAACAATTTCTAAATTTCCATGTAAATATCATTTTGTCTTTAATTTGAGAAATAACTGTTGAACAATGTAAAGTATCGTTTCATGCACATTATTCTCTGAAGAGATGTATCTCATTGAATTTCGTTTCCATTCGGTTTTCAATGAAATATTTTTGCAAGCTGCGACAATTTTACTCGCAACCTATCTCGAAAAACTTGCAACAATTCAAAGATTCAACAATTCTTTCTCATGTTGAATTTCCCGAAAACAGAAACAATGAACAAGTTTTATATCTTCTTCTCGATCAAACTTCAAAATGAGGAGGGCGGCTGCAGAAAGTCACCGTCGGTAGGATGCACAAGAAGCAGTCATTTCTGCACAGCACGGGCTCACCAGTCCTCGGTCGCCGCAGAAGAATACGCGAGAGGGCTGCTGTGATCGAACATGCGCAACACTGGTCAGAACACTGCTGAGCACCGCGACGTGCCGCAGCAGAAGCCTTCTCGAGCTTAGTGTTGCGTTATGGCAGGGCTGTACGATATGTGCCCGCGTGTGATGAACATGCGCCTCGCTAAGGAAAAGTTTTCGCAAATGTGAACTCCGAATGAAAAGTTGGGCAGTACGTTTCATACATGCTCCACGGTTTGCACACTCTATTTCGATTTTTTTTCATCCACATCAAGGTGATGTTTGGGATCGTTTCCAGGTAATGATGAATTCAGGTGTCAAAAGCAGTTGAAGTGTTGAGACGAGCGACAGGGCTTTATAAATGTGGTGCCAGGGCACAAGAAATTTGACTACCACTAATGAATGTCACACGAATTATGATTGCTAAAATCCATCTGTATTTTGTCCAGGCCAGTCACTATCTTCACCCCATTTTCAAAAGTAGGATATAAGTTTTCAAATGCTAATAATATTCAAATCTGAGCAGTGGGGAATATTTTATGAGTTTCAACAAATTTTTCATCTACCTGAAGCCCTAAAAGTTAGGTCAGTCATCGAGCTTATTGTAAAGACACGCTCTGTTGAGTAAAGGATTCTAATGAAATCCCATGCACGGTCCGTTTGTACGTTTATTATACGTTGTGAAAAGCGTGTTTTCTAACGTAATGTATGAATGAACTAAAGGTATCGGAGATAATGCGATAAAACTATTAAATTCTGAATTGTACGTTTTACAGTGAAGCTAAAGGTGAGCAATTGTAAGATTTATATGAATTTTTTTGCGATGTGTCGTCATAAAAATGATTTATTCTTCCCTGGGCAAATTCTTGAATAAGATTTTAGTCGTCATGCAAAAAAAACGTTCAAATGTTTTTTAGGTTATCATAAAAATACGAATTCGTTCCTATCGACTTAAAAATAAGTTACTCTGCGTTAGTGACACGGGTAAAAAAATTGTACTCGTATTCGTGAGGTGAGTGTCTTGGTGGGATAGATTGCTCAGACTGCTTCTATTGTTGACAAATACTCAAAATGAAAAATAAAATTTATCCAGGTATATCTAGACCGTTAGTATATATCAAACTTGATGTTCAAAGATTATTGCAGTTTGAGTAAGGTATGGAGTTCATCCGTTGTGCACAGATAGCAAGCTTGCAATATCAATTCTCGGATGAAATAGAGTTATTGGAAAAAGAATAAAAGGAAATTAAATAGTCCGTGGCGGGACAGCGGGTCAGCACAACGCAATCGTTAGAATCGCATTTAGGTTGAATAGAAATTCAGGATTTGGATTAATTATTTACATGTTCGCGGTGATGCTGCAATCGGGTGATGGGAATTAGGTGGTCGGATGACGTAAAGATAACTGCGCTTATAGATATTAGCAAAACAATTTCTTCTTCATCGTGCTGTTTCAGAATGAAACCCTTTAAATCCAACATTTCCAAAATAAAGAATGAAACCTTTTTTATTCTCTCTCCAACCGCAGAAAAAATCGTGCTTCGTGACAAGTTCAATGCGAGGAAATTTTCGAACAATTTTCGAGAGTAATTCTCGACTTGAGCGTTCTACGCTCGAGTGATTCTAATGGCTCGTCATAATCCTAAATGACCCTACCTAGACCTGAGTTCAAGAGCTTAGAGTGGGATTACATGACCGATATGATTCTCGAATTTTGGAGGGAAGCGATTCTCGTTAAAGTCCTTTTGTCACAAAGCTGACTGAAATGAAAAAGAAAGCAATGAAATTCCGGGAGTTCTCTGCTCTGCGATGGCCTCTGTTTGACAGTGAGGGATTTGTAAACCTTAGATCATACCGTAAGCTCAAAATACTGATCTTCCAATACCGTAATACGGAATCATTTTCACAATTGGAACAATTTTTTATATTTTTTTCAAGGACACTTCTTCAACTTGGTTTAAAGAAAACATTTCTGGAATTTCGATCGATGTAAGAAAATTTGCGATGCACTCAACAAAATATGGAAATAGAGTCGGTCATTAGAGTTTCAAGGAGTGAGCCTGCTACATGTTTGCCTGAGGGCGCTCGGTTGAGGCCACATCAAAGTGAGCAGCGACCGACCACCAACTTTACGGCCGACGAAAGTTAAAGTAACTTTTACATCATTAGGAAACTCACAAAAAAGTCGATGTTAAAGGAACAGCTTCTGTAAGGAATTGCAGTCCGCGAACTGTTATTAATGACTTTATGAAGAGCGTAATAACTTATTGTGAACAGCACAAACATTATGCAGGTATATAATGGAAATATGTATATCAAGCCTACTTCTTCGGTGTAGAACTGCAAAAATGCAATAGCCATATCTGAACGAATGATGTTTAGTTTCTTCATACGGTTCTTGAAGCTTTTTTTAATGAGAATAAGTACTGCAATTTCTTCATTTCGTGAATCTCTAGTTAAATGCTAAGAGCAGAAATTTTTAGCCAACGTTGATAGAGGATAGATAATATTGAATAATAAGTGCTTTTGAATATACCAGTGTCCCGCAACGGTTATTTTGCATGCTTTATTTGATATTGTCCATTAAAGCTATTTCAAAATTAGTTTCCCTCTATTTGATGCGCATGAAATGTAAATTAGAAACCCCTTTTGTTTATTTCGTAACCATTTCAGTAGAAGACCCAAATGCGCAAACACAAAGAAGGGACTTCCGTATCTCTTTAGAGCGCTGGATCAAAGGACGAAGAAAGGCTTTTGCGATGTTTCTTTCTTCAGCTTTATTGTGCATCCATAAGACATGACCTGAGACAGAGGCGTCCGATTCGGTCATTTCTATGCCCACCAAGAACCTATTTTACCCGAACATCACTCTCACCCAACGCCACGAGAAAGAATGCTCTCCTCTGCCCATTTGAGCAATAAAGTAGCGAGCAAAACAAATCCTGTTACATCTAGTGGCGGCCGTAAGTTTTCCACTGTCAGTTCACTTCCATGGGAAATTTCCACGTCAGTTCAGTTCGAGGAAAAATTTAACCGAACTACATCACGAAACTCGGGTCACTTTCATTGGCCAAGCCACTCACGTACCTTCTAATGGAAGCACAGACATATCTCAGAATCTCTGAGCTGAATTTGAAACGATGGATTCTATACGGGGAGTTGGCATTGAGCGGCGTACCCTTTGAAGCAGTATACCGTTCGAAACACATGCAGTATAGAGTAATGTGTCCGTAGGTGTTGAGGAACCACCGAATAAGTTCCTGCGTAAGTTTCTTGTTAGTAATTTACTATTTTTATGCTGTTGCTGCGAGATGGGTGCAAATGACTAAACGCATTTATTTTAATGATATTAATTCATCAATTTTTTCATCTGAAATGCTATAAAATTTCAACATTTGAGCGTGTTTGCCTTCGTTCACGATCAAGATCCGTACTGAGCAATTGCTTCCTGTTGTCGGTCACCTAAAAAGAGAAAGCATCACATAACACGTAGAATATTAGTGTCAAAACAAGCAAATGGAGCGTGTTATAAGAATCACGTGAAAATTTAGAGAGGGTGCTCATTGGAACCCACCTGATGCTACCTGTGGGGAACGACTACCGTACGAACAGGAATCATGTGCACTACAGACTCAAAACTCGTTTCAGATTAGCGTCCTTTTGCTCACATTTGAGGCATTAGCGTCGCAGTTGAAAACTAATCTTCTAGTCCTAATAGGAGAGCACACTTTTGATTTCATTATGCATTCATTTCGGGCAATTAGGCCGAGCCTTATGCAGTATGTTTTCGTGTTTGCAGTAAATGTGTCAAGCAGTGTGTGTTTATAAATTCTGTTCTGTAATTTATTTTGTTTTAAAATATGAGCAGTCATTGATTGAGGCAAATGTAAGTAAGTTACTTAGGATTTTTGTACGATGGAATGATTTATTCAAATGAGACCTAATTTACAAAAAGATGCTCGATTTATTATGGGTTCACAATACTATATCAATCATAGGAGCACTCTTTACCACCCAAATTGCTGTTGGCTTTTGCTTACGAATATGACATGTCCTCGTCGAATTGCTTTGTATAATGAAAGATGTTTATGAGTCTTTTTCACGTAGGTGTAGAAACGTAAGTAGTCTGCTCCAGAAATCTAAGGTAGACCATATTGGGTGACTAAATTAATGGAAGTCTACCAATCATATAAGTTTTTTAAAACATATCCAGCCTGCTGGTGAAATCTATGTCAGCAATATTGTACGACTGAATTTACAGGATCTAGCAATTACATTAGTTCTTCAAAACTTAATCCAAAAATTATATTGCATGTTATTATTTCGCTGTATGAAGTCTTTTTATTTTTTCGATTAAAAAAGTAAATTTTTCATTTATTATAGGCTTGCTGAGCCACAAACATTCTTTTTGCGTGTACATATATGAATAGATTAGACGAAAATGTTATCATCACTTTCCCCGATTCCCTAAATCTTTTCCTAACAATTGAACTGAACGGAACATTCATTCTCCTCTCGATTTATACCCAAAAAAATTTTCAGTCTACAACATTAATTGTATGATATTTGTGAATTAAAAACACATGGTGTTTGCCATGCGATACCCCCGTTGGTTTAATTCGAGCTCAAATATACAATACTTACTGTAGTATAATACCAGCGTTGAGCTGGACAGCTTTTCAAGCCCCTAACTCTCATAAAGCTGGTGAGTTTCACATCTTGTCTGCCGGTGGCGTATTGTGCTTAGTCTATAAAGGAGATTTTTGTTTTGCGCATTAAATTTCAGAGTTGATTGAAAGGTTGAATTTCGTTACAGTAATTCTCTACGTGTTTACCAAGTAATTACTTAGTTTACTAAGTAATTACTACGGGTTTACCAAGTAATTATTGTGCTTAGTTGATAAAGGAGATTTTTGCTTTGCGCATCAAATTTCAGAGTTGATTGCAAGTCGAATTTCGTTATTGTTATTCTCTACGTGTTTACCAAGTAACTACTTACTTGAGTACCTTCACGACACAACTATTCGGTCGAAGCCAAAGACTGAAGTTGTAATTCGGCTTCAAAGTCCAAGGAATGATGATTGCGTTGAATGAGGGTTAGAATGGGAAAATTATTACATCACATTTTCATTCAAAATATATTGGATAAATGTGAAGCCCAAAAAAGTTAAAATTGTGTACATTTGATAATGTGCGCGTGTAATATTTCAGAAATTAATCGAATATTGAGGGCGACTAGGCTTTTCCGGTCGTTGTCAAGACTTTGTTCGCCGTGCACAACATCCCTCGACCCATATTTCTGCGCGTCTGCAAACATTCTGAGATCGCTCTAAAAATCCTGATACAATTGCCGTAACTTGGAACTTTCCGTTATTTGAAACTGCTGGTCTAGAGGAGGAATTCCGAATTTGTAGATGTATCATCAAATTAATAATACGAGTGCATCACGTTTTCATTACCCTCTTATCTGCAATGGAATTGCTTTTTCTTCATTCCAGTCTCGGTGCTTGCGTGCATGGGTGAGATCAGATGTACACAGCGCGTCCTAAATTTTGAGAAGACTCTTGAAAAACAAGAGAATAGATTCTTGATATCCGTAATTCCTTGTTTTGAATAAAACTTAAATAAATTCGTCTTGTCTCTAAATTGGTCTTCCTTAATATAGCAGTAATAAATTTTGCGATTGTTCATATTTTTTCATCAAGTTCTACATATTCACCGCTCAAGACAGTATCCTGCTAGAAAAATTTCATTTCGAATGATAGTTTAAAATTATCCCACCCTTACCCTTCACGTTGCCACTCACTATAAAACTATAAAGCCTTCTCGTCATTCAAAAATTGCGATGAGGCATCAGAATATCAACAACCGAGGGAGAAGTGATATCTCACTTAAAAGGCTCCCAGTCCCCTTACATCAAGAGGCATAATTTATCCATTCCAGGATGAGTAGCACTGCACTTTTTTATGAATTAGTGCACGCTTATCTCACACGGAAAGGCTTTTACTAAATCAGCGACTCCGTTTCATCAAGTCTAGAGACAAGCTTTGTTTCCTCTTGCATCGGCCCTCAAGTTCGAGGGCCACTAGGGACCTCAAATTTGACGGTGTCAGCATCACCATAAAGTGCTGGCATCTCCCGATCATCAGCGAGATTAAGCTTGTTACTTTTTGCTGAGATAAGTTATTACCCACCGTTATTCGTGCAAATCTCCGCCGCCACGCATACTATGATCGCAACTTTACTGAAGAAAGGTAAAAATTTGAAAAAATCAGTCATGAAACAATGATAAAATTAAGCATTCGGACTCATATAACAAAGGCATTAAAACTTGACTGGAACTTTCAAGCGGTCAAAAACATGTTTATAATTTATCGTAATGCAGAATCTTAATAATGAAACTTAATTGCTTCGGATACAGTTGCTTCATTTTACCGCGTCTTCTTACAGAATTATCCTTCCGTGTTGGTGTTTGCCCTGATTTTACGCTGCTGCAGTACTCCAACAAAGTTTAAAAATACCGAATTTATCCGAACATTACTTCTTAAAACTCCAATTTGCTCACGTTTTATGCTCGGCTTATTTTCCTTGCCGGCCCTCATTGAAAATGATGCTGTAGGGCAGAAAGTTTCTGCTTCATGGCTGATGGTATCCTTCAGAGCGACGAGGAAAAAGAAAATGTAATAAAGCAGTTTCAAAGAACTTAACAGGTAAAACAAACTACAATGTTGAATGTACCTCTTATGGTTTTGAAAATGACTTAGGAATTTTAAAGTATATTATTCTTAGAAATGTGTTTACTCACAATGTCATGTTAAAACATGAGTTTATACTTTTGGAAGTTACGAGAATTTAAAACGGAACATTCTCCATTAATGAAGAATTAATTAATCACTTTTATACGTGATTTAAAGAAAAGTGTAAAATATAGCAGAAATTGCACCTTGATAAATTCGTGTCTACTCGCACAATTTATCGTGTGTTACATAATAGGTACATGGCCAGAAATGGTGTTGGTGCTGGATAATGCCTTACACGGCTGTTGTCCTAGTGTCATGACGACAATTACTAAAATCTCATTTGTCCATATATGATAAATGCATTCTTCTAAAATCTAAATGACCTTCAAATGAAGTTCTACCGCAGAAGACGACGTCGAAATCCTAGTTACTCGTTCGCAGGTCATTTGGAATAAAAGAAGCTCATTTCTACTGAATCATTTGAAGAAACGTCAGAGAGTGGTTCGCTTCTCTGGGGATAACAATAAATTTGTTGTTGATGAGGTCTTAAATCGCAGAAACTCGTCTAAAATGCCGTAGTACCCATCAAAAATTCATCCGTTCATTCAGAGTAAAAATCTATGCTATCATTATTATTCTTCTTATTATTACTATTATTATTATCATTATTTCTATTATTCTTATTATTAGTTAG
Organism: Orchestia grillus; assembly: GCA_014899125.1. Lineage (NCBI taxonomy): Eukaryota > Metazoa > Arthropoda > Malacostraca > Amphipoda > Talitridae > Orchestia > Orchestia grillus. The sequence continues at coordinate 12,069 of VOMN01101542.1, forward strand.
TTAGTTTAAAGATCCCAATTCATACCTAAAAAATCCTACTAAGCCCCAGGACTAAGGAAATCTTGGATTAGCTCAGTCCGCAACATGAATTGTATGATCCTTACGTATTAAAAACACTATTGGTTTTATGGCGTCTGCCATGCGATTCAGCCTTGTGCCCTAGCCGCACCAAAAGCGATCTCACAAGTGCAAAAAGAAAGGGCAATTTAGTATTGACTTTGGAAAACGTAGAATCTATGCATTGGTGTGTTCCCACACAAGGTTCCCTGCGGTCCGAAACAGTAACTTAATAGAAACGAAGAAGAAAAAAAAAAACTTATCAGAGAAGAAGGCTTGAAAATCGAAAAAAACAAAGTGGGCACGAAAGATAGAAGTCCCGAAGGCCTAGCTAGGGCTGAGGTGACCTAACACTGCCCCCTGATGATGCCAATTTCCAGAGGATAGGCAAACCTCACTAACCTAACTTTATTGTCCATGGCCTATCCAAGGCCCCGGAGGGAAAAATTCGGCCTCGGTCATGGTTTTTGCAGGTGTTGCAAGCGGTAAATCAAGTCCCTCATTTTATCGAAACGCGACTGAAAATCCACCCTACAGAATGAACAAAATTGTAGAGACAGTCATGTTATCCTAGATTAATTAAGACGAATCACCATCTAAAGCAAGTTATGTTCGTTCAAGACTCACTGCCCTCTCATGGGGTCAAGACTGTCCAGAACCTCCTCAACAAAAAATTCCCACTAGCTGTTTGGCCATCTAATTCACCAAATTTGAATCCTTGCGATTATTGGCTAGGAGACAAAGTTGAGAAATTGTCTGATGATTTAGATCACAATACTGTTCAACCCCTGAAGCGGCCATCGAGCGAGGGTTGCAGTCATTCAAGCGGGTCCACGCTCTGACCGCCTGGCGCTCCTTCAGAGAGCACATGCACCATGCTAGTCATTGATGCTGAGGTCTCTCAGACAGAGTGAGTTAATGGCAAATCTGAGAAATGTTAAATATCTCTGAGCAGACTCTTGTTTCATGGCTTCCTCTTGTGTATTAGTTTTTAGTTTGGAGTTATTTAGTTTTCACAGACCGGTCATAGGAGTATATTACACGTATGGTATATAATTATAAAAGGAAAATTGGCAAACATTCACACAGTCAGTAGGTCCTATTTCTAACAATGATTACGTTACGAATGAGATGACTCCGGTAAACAACATCGGAATGAGATGGAAGTGTCTAAAGAAAATAATATCAAACATTTTAAAAATTGACTTCCTAAGTGTCGTGTACATGTGTCTGGAATTAATTAATTATGCGACAAACATAACACCGCACAATAAATTTTACCACGGAAGTCAAAATACGAAAGCTAACGAAGCAAATAAAATATTTTGGTATGATTCCTTTTAAAATTCCAACTCGCAATTTCGCTGTTGCCACCAGCTATCGACGAGCTAAAACAAAGGTATCGGGAGGAAACCGCTCTGTGGAATCTATTCGACAATTTTCTCGAGTTCCGACTAACTAAGCGACGGATACGGAATATCGTTCTGTGCAGACTGATGCATCGTACGAACTATTCAAGTGCATGATCAAATCGAACTCATTCACTAATTCAAGTAGAACACAATGAGGGAGTACTAATGGAGCTTAAGATCACTCTTGACTGCTGTAGATGCTAAGACAGTCCTACAAAAAGAGTCTATGTATGAATCCTACACATGATGCTTTCTCAGGAATACCAATAGTTGACTGGTACTTGAAGATGGTTGCCGCTCATAAACGTTCTGAATGTTCATATTTAAGCTCAGAGGACAAAATCTTAAGGTCATAATGAAGTACGATTTTACAAAAATACTGTTATGGGGGACAAGGGGGACCGATGTAAAGATCATAAGACTTGAAATTTTGGGTATTGTATGTTAGCTTCTCCGTCGTCACTTCAGTTGAAGCAGATGTGTAAAAATATTTTCTGTTACGCAAAGATGGCAAGCTATAGTGATTCTAGGAATTTATTTGAAGCTGAATGAGAAAAAGAATAGACGCTACGTGTAATCAGTCACGTATCTGCTCTAGGGTAACAGTCCTAGCAGGAGACGGGCTTAGAACTGGTGAGTGTCACAGATAAATGGAAGTACAGTGCAGCTATGGTACTTCCCTGAAAATTGAGTTTTAACTTCGTTTTACTGACTCGATTAGTAATAGTTCATGACACTTCACAGGTGTTGCGAACGCTGGTGTGTTGGGCTGGGTTGTGCCTGACTTTATGAGCTACAGAATAGAAGCATTCGAGCTCTTGCTAGCTGCGACTGATGAAGTAATGTTAGACTACCTCGTTTGCAATCGGCAGCGTGCAACTGCGACTTGGTAAATGTTTCGATGATCATGAATTCATAAGTTCACACTCCTAATTTCATTACTGTTTTTTGGAAAAAATTATTTCGCTCTTTATTAAGTTCTAATTCAACTAAAAAGTTTGTAATTCACGTGTCATCTCTAGCTGGAATCAAATCATTATTTCACATCACTACACAAATGTTCGTAAAGGCTGAATCATAAATTAGGTTTGATTTTGCCCTTTCATGAATATACTGAGGCTTTAAAAAATATTTTATTATTATTCTAGGTTTTAATATTTCGACTCCAATTCGAAATGAAAACTAGGATCAAAAGTTCATCATTGGGGTTTAGCAAAGGCAAGGAGTTGTGCATGTGATTGTTGTAAAGATCGAAAAAATTATACCTCATTTTACCCTTCTCAGAATTCTTCATTATTGTGTGAGTGTGGCTGCTTACTTCTTATTTTCGCGAGCTAATTTTACTACGCATATACGAGTACCTCATGAGAATGATTAGCTTGTTCATCACTCATACTCATAACAAGCGTTATATTCAAACATAAGTCAAGACAAAGTTTCGTTATGCTACAGACGTTGGGTCAGATTTTAGATGTTCACCTGAACGGCTATGTATAATTATGGAGGTAGTATCTATTTGTATTCTATATAACCTTGTTTCGTGAGCAATAACGTACCTAAACTTGTATTACAAGAACTAAAATCTCAAATCTTATCTATAATGCTTCTTTTATCGTGAGTAGACTGGCAAAAATTAGACTGTTCTTTTATTTTGGAGAAGTTGTGAGCATTGGACCAGATAATAAGGACTCGTAGTAGCAATTATACCCGACGTCTTTCTCAGAATGCTTGATGTCATTTTAGCATAACACTGGGCAATGTTTCTGCGTCCAGAACATCAACTACAAAACCTGTCAACAAAATATTATGGTTTAGAATATTGAAAGACCGAGAAATTTTATTCCCAGAGCGAATAAATCAAAATTCTTTCAGCATGTAGGGAACTTTTCACTTCGCATTTAATATTAAATACGCACTAAAAGTTCTATTTCAGTGATATTTTAACAGAACCATGCAGTTGTAAACAAATATATTAAGGAAACAAAGAGCAAGAAAGCAAAGTAATGACAAATTAGCTCTGCAGTGAGAACACCTGTAAAACAACCCGAATTATAGCAAGGCTGGCCGTATGAACGTCGTTCAGCAGCTTACGCCACGCTCTATTATGTCCGTCCTAAAGTTTGGGTCATGGTCGAGAGTGACACCTGACACTAATGCCTTACAGTCATGTGATGCAACTACAGCCTTATCGCCGCTTGCCGCACTTTCATGCAGCAACAGCACAGGAAAAAAAGAGCATGCATGCTGCTACAAGATTGATGACGATCCAGATTTCATTGTTCTATTTTAAAGTGTGTTAGAAGTTCGACAAATGATGCAGATGGATCTCTTCCGTGTTTTGTCTGGCTTTAATATTTTCGCAAAGATGTTGTAGAGATTCGCAAAACGCTTCAGTTAA
>VOMN01101552.1:0-17144 GCA_014899125.1 Orchestia grillus
AGCGCCAGTTATGATCGGTTTACTACTACTACTACTACTTGTGCATGATCTGCTCATCTGGCTGCTGATGTTGAGCTCTAAAAGCCTTTGTAGAACCGGACACCGGTTTTGGGGTTGGTTGTCACGTCACCGTCGCACCTCTAATGCGTTGTTGCACCTGCCGTGGCGCTTGAGATTTTGAAATACGAAATGAATTTTGAGAAACTGTTCATGCATAAATCATTCTTTTGAGTCGAAATAAACCCTCTCCAAATTAAAAATGAAATGATATTTTCAATGAACTAAATTTATGTGTTACTCTCAAAGAGAAGCTACTTCCCTTGTATCAATTCGCTTAATTCATTCGGGCAGCTCTTATTTCAGTCAATATTAGTTTAAGCTATATAGGTCATATCACATTTCTTTCATGCGAATTAAAAAATTTTAGATCCAGGTATAGTGGGCTGTCCATGACGCAACACGGAAGTAGTGGCCGACCAGCTACAGTTGGAGCTTGTGTTGCCTGACAACGTGTGCGCTGTTCAGGTGTTTCCTGCTGCTGGGGAGGTGGAGCACCTGAGCGCTGCAATGGAGTGCCTGCAGGCGGCGGAGGCGGTGCGACCGGTGCTGCACCGTAGTGCTGTGGTGCTGCTGCCTCAGCAATCCATGCGCCAGCCGGACCTGCCGCCTGAGTTCTTTGCCATGACTAAGGACGAACTGCAGAGGGAGATGCAGCTCAGGTGCTTTGGCGTAACACGTCGTATTTGTCTCTTTAAGTTTAAATCCTCTATTTGTATTTTAACGATAATCGAACGCTATGCGCGATCTTGTTTACATTCATTTCAACTACCGGTACGTCCACTACTTGTTAAATGGATGTAAATCAGTACCCGTTATTCTTGTTGCATGTCTTGCACAGTTTGGTTTAACTCAGCTCCCTGGATTCACATGTGATGCATTCGTCTGGTTTGCTCACCTAATTTTGAGATGGGCGGTAAAGTGATACTCTATATATCCAGCTCAAAGCTTGAATCTGAGAAACCCTAATTCTTGTTTCAGTTTGGTAACTTCAACTAAAAGAGTGGCAGAAGAATTTTACTAATCTATCAAATATGTGCCCATGCGGTGACAGCTCATGAGAGCTCTGAGCCATTTTAATCGTGTGTGTGAAGTTCGTTCTATGCTGAGCAACTGCTTGTATGCTGACAGAATTATTGATGAGGAATAGTTAACATTTAATTCTCTTAAATGGTTGGTGAGGTTTTCCGCCAGTTCCGGGTCATGGAAATGAAGAGGCTAACACTTTTTCAATAACACAACGCGCGACTACACCGAAACCAAGTAAACTGAGAAGCCTCTTGTTCAGTAAAGCTTCTCTTTAAACTGCCACCTCAGTGACTTAGGGGAACACATTAGTGCACTGTACTCTAATTGCGTAGCCTCCAGAAGGTTCTTACGAAGACGAATTTGAACCTGCACTATACAGGGTGGGCCATAAAAAGTTTCCTTTTTAAAATACTTATAACCCCGTAACAAATGGCCAATAGACTTTTCAAATTAAAATGTTTACTTTTCTGCTTAAACACAAAAACACAGTTTCCATTATAACCAATATTATTTTAGCCAATCTTGTGATATTCTCAATATCGTTGAAAGTTGTGACAATGAATATGAGCTGTTCTTTTCTCTATTGCATTGTTTAGGGTTGATAGTGAAGGACTCAATTTCTGCACTCGTGAAGTCAAGTTCAAATAAAACCGTTCAGAAATAGGAATGACGTAGTCATGATGCAGGAGTATTGCGATTCAAAAAAAATGTAAATGTTCTCATTAGTGCGTTTAGAAATGCCCTCGCGCGATGACGAAAAAAAGACTCTTATCGCTCATCTGTAGGTGAACCATTCATATAGGTGGAAAACGGTTCTACCTGATGAAAATACATTGAATGGAGATGAAAATGAGACTATATATGTTTTTATGGCCATTAGTTACGGAGTTGTAAGTATTTGAAAAAAGGAAGCTTTTTTCTGGTCTACTCTGTATGTAGCTGTACATAATAAATTTCTTGTGCGAGGGTGCCAAGGATTTTTGCTGCTATTAATGCGCAGAAAATTTAACAGGAAAAAGTAAATATTTTTGGAACTGAAGACTTCAAATAAAATGTCGCGTTTGTTGCTGGAATTCTGGAAATATCCACATTTTGATAGCTTTATTGTTGTGTTCGTTTGTTTTGTTTTTTTGTTGCTTTTAACCTTTGTTACTTTAATGTAAGAATTTTCCATTTTCATTGATAACGTGAGCATACAGGAAGTATTCGAAATTTTGAGTTCCAAGTGATCGAAATTAGTGTTCTTTAGTCAGAAGCACATATTTCCGATACCCGAAACTGAAAATTTAGAACGTAAATTAAAAATTGTGCGTTACACAAGGACGACACAGATTGAGGACTCGCTGTAATTTACCCGCTCTAGTGTAAAATCTGTCCAATGTTGAACTAATGCGTTGGTTGGCTAACAACGTGTACGTGTTGTATTGAGACGCCAATTGTTGTGCAGGAAGGATGCGGTGGACGAGTCCCTGGTGCTTAGGACGAAAGCCATGCGGGAGCGAGCCAGCGCTCGCGAGATGCGCAAGTATCGCTTCAGTTTCATCAGGGTGCGCTTCCCCGATGGCCTCACTCTGCAGGGGACCTTCAGAACTGCTGACAAACTTGCCGAGGTGACAGAGTTTGTGCGCGTACACCTCGTCAACGACTGGAGGCCCTTCCAGCTCTGCCTCAGTGGAGGAAAAAAGGTGGGTGTTGACACTAGGCGACAGGGTGAATTGGGAGACTGTGCGAACTGTAGAATTTATTTGAGCTCGAGCTGCCATTATTAATTTATTCGCTGTGGGATTTTGTTCGAGCTATATTTGAACACCCAGAAGGTTGAGCGAAGATTTTAAGAGATCTGGCTAATTGAGCACTCTTGATTGAAAAATATAATTCTTCTTTCGAATCAAGCAGCTCAAGTGTCACCAGTTCTTGTCGTGTGTAAAAGACGTGGGGTGTGCGGGGTCTACTCATTAGACTAGTAGCAGCGGATGTTCTGAGGCCGCGGACGTTAGGACGCACTTGCACGTATGACATAATTGAAAGAAAAATGAATTATTCATGATCCTCGCATGCGAATATTCCGTTTGCTTGGAATTGAATAATTTACTCTTTTCGTTGATTGTATACTCTTGTTTGTTGCGTAGCAGTGCCTGAAGTAGATCCAGATATGGACTGTAAATATTGTAGGTGGCTTATCCTTAGACCTGCACGAACCTAAATAAATGACAAGGTTTGAAATGAATGTCTTCCAGCTTGGCGAGGAGGACTTACAGAAGACCCTTGCGGAACTGTTCCTGGTGCCGGCTGCGCTGCTGAACTTCCAGTGGGATGAAAGTGTGTGCGACTCCCAGCTGGACGACTCCATTTTACTGAGGCCTGATGTCTTGGAGCAACTCATTCAGGAGCCCGTGCCTACCGAGTCGTAGCCTCGCATTCAGGTTCTATTTTTGTTAATTATTTCATTCTCAAGTTTTGGATGACATTGGGCAAGTTGTTTTTCAAATAGATGAAATCCTAAGCTTGTGGAGGATGATTATCAGCATCCAGATGCTTAAATCCGATTTGTTCAGTGGGCCATATTAGGTCAGGTTCTGAATCGAAGCTTGCAACCGCTCAGGTCCAGCAGGCATTACTAGAGCTGTTAGGATTTAAAATTTGCCATAAAAATGAATGAGAACAGCAGCAGCTAAGCAATATTCAAATTTGATTTGACTTGACTAGACTATCTGGAATTAGATTGAAATATGGGTCGATGTTCCGTGAACCGAGAATAAATAATTAAAATAGAAATATTGAAAAGTTTCACGTTTCTTTCAAGGAGCTGTATGAAAATATTTTTCTACTTTTTATGGAATGAAAGAAAATGGAGTACAGTAGGCAGAAAATTCTCCTATTAGACGTTCATTAACTTCAGAGTAAGGCGTCCTTACTATCGTATGACTTTCGTAAGGAGTTTGAAGGAAAGCGGGAGAAAAGTTGCGACTACAACGCAGGAGAAAAATATAATTAATGTTCATAACAGTAGAAAATGTGATCAATATTCATATTATGTATCTAAATGTGCAATTAATTGTCCATATTGTACCGTATTGAGTCTTAGGCGGTGCCAGCTGAAGGAAGATATTATTCTGCATTTTTGAGGACCCTGCGACCGTCAGGATAAGCAAGATTCCTTCTTGTCTGTCTTTAAGACCCAGCGAAGGCCGAGGCGCTCTCTGCTGCGCGCAGCAGAATCTGAGTCTTAAGGATTGGGAGACTAAAATGTGGAGGGAGATGCGCATTATACATCTTATTCTTGTGGATGCCATTGTGGTTAACTCGACACTGTTCGAGTTCGGCTGACACTTCCGTAGTTTCTTCATGTTATAGTTTTCTTTGTTCAAGCTTGGCGATTATTATTGGTCAATAATGCTGCTATCACTCGGTGTGTCCAAGCTAATAGAATTTATGATAATCTTACGATGTGGTATGCATTGTGTACGGCTGGGTGTGGATATCGTTACTCGTATCACTAATTGAATGGTGAGTCTATCGGATGAAAATTCTTATTTCGTGTTTGCGATGTTCTAAATATGGATGGATTTGCGCGATAGACATGAATGCTAATCATTCATGTGTGAGAAACTGAACGGGTTTAGTCCTACTTTCGATTGCATGAAGCTAATTAAACTATCGGTCTTCTGAGAAAATTACTAATTAATACTCGAGCGTGAGGTTCCAAAGCTTCAATGGTGTATGACAATGAATAAAAATAATCTCAATGTGCTGAACGTTTACTACAATTCGTTGATAAATTAGTTTAAAATTTAATGGTTCGTCGAATAATAAATTTCAATAATACGATCTAAACTTTTTCAATTCGCCAGGTTAATAATAGCAGGAATTCACACAATGTTTAATAACTTCGACGTTGTTTTAAATTATACAACTTGTTCATTTAATTACATCACACTATGATATCACTAATGACTATAGGAATGAAGAAACACGTCATGGAATGACAACCTTGTCAATAAGCAATGATGCGAGAATAAACCTGTGAACAAACGTAATTAGTGGTACTGCTTTCGTTGCACCATTTGTGCGGGTTCTCAACCACTGAACAATTCAGCGGTAATGCAGAGCACCAAGTTTGTAAACGGGTGAATTAACGCAACGAGTATGTGTATTTTACTCGCTAGTATATACGGATATGATGTACCTACAATTTTATGGCGATCGCGTGGCTGTCGTACCATTTTACAAGAACTATTACCGTCAGTAAATTCTTAAATAGGATGAAGAATCCAGGAGTCATCCTAAATTGTACATACCGGCGCGCGATGATTAAATGATGAGCAGTCTCTTCTCCTGTAATGGCACATTTGTTCGCACAGTTGCAGGGCTGTCAACGACTGTGCACTGCGACTTTCGCACTCGCTAAACAAGGAGGCGCAGAGGAAGTCTTGCTCTTCTAGTCTTGGTCGTAGTGAAGCTGGCATAAATCTTGCGGAACAACTTCCTGCATACACATCCCTATTCTGGCCGAGTAGTTGCTGGCTTCTCCATCGTAGCCGCCGCAGCTATCGGCTGTCGTTTGAGGCTCTTTGGTCGCATCAGCAGTCGTTATCTCGCTTTCCCGTCTCTGTTTACACGCTTGTCCTTCTTCCTTATCGTCCAACCATTGTCTCTTGATGCTACCACCTTTACTCGAGGAAGGAGGCTCTTTTGACTCGTCCTTTGAACTTTGTACAAAGTAAGAGTTCGATTGCTGAGGTACCATGGTAGAGCTTGCCTGTAGAGGACTGCTCCCTGCGATCATCGTGTTATCGATGTGAGGTTGAAGTCTGGATGGCGTTTGATGAGGACAATGCGGAGTTGGCGGGTCGTTCAAGTATCTGCTGAACGAGTTTCCTGGCACGGACGTCTGCCAGGAGGCGGTGGCGGGGCTGGTATATGACGCTGTGGTTTGGCTGGGGTTTGTAATGCCGTTATTAGGACCTCCGTAAGAACATTGTATCCCATTTTTCGGCTGGTGGGACATGGAAGGACGGGACGTGTGAGGGTCGCTGCAGTTAGGAGCTGCAATTAACGCATGTTGCCCTGTGTGGGCACGTGCAGGCACAGCAGGTCGCACCACGGGAGGCTGAAAAGATCCAATTTTGTGAGACGATGCTTGGCCGTTAAATAACTTTTCACATCGCATTTGTTTCTTCGTATTCTCTTCGATAAGAGTCTTCAACGACGCCCAAATATAAAAAACGGGATCAGGAGTACACGATTTCTCTTCAATGATCCACTGTTCGTATATGGGCCTCACTTTATCGGACACGAAATTGTGAATGATATGGTCGAGAGCGTCTGAGATCCCTCTGATGTAGTCGTTACCTGGGGGACGAGGAGTTCGTTTAGGGCACTTCGTGCCTTTATAGAGCGGTCGCCCAGGGGCGCGGTCTTTTAGAGAGTTGAGAGCTGTAGCAACTCGAGGGCGGGTCGGGATTTTTGTCGTGTCTATCATCTCAGGGTTGAGGGGCACTAAGCCCGCTTCTTTGAAACCGTTGATAGCGTTTTTCTTAATTGCAGCACCATGCCAGGCGTTTACAAACACCAGGGGAAAATGTTTCTTGTTGATGGCCGGTCCGTGGGTCGGCATAAAATGATCAACGCTGTCCTTGTAGGCTGCCTTGAGGGTTTTAAAAATTCCTACATCGACAGGTTGCATGATGTGATTTGCATGAGGTGGTAGCAAGTGCATAATGAGGCCTGCTTCTCTCGCCATCTCGCAGGTGTTGAGGTTAATGTGACACGTATGACTATCGAGCAGGAGCAGCACGGGTCTCTGGACATTGTGTTGATCCAAATGGCTTATTAAGCCTTCCACCCACACACTGAACAATTCGTGGTCAATGCCACCGCGCTTGCTGAAGCCCACGTCAAACAACGTAGGGTCGACTTGCTGCTGCAACTGCTGTAAAGGTATTTTTCTTCCTTCGAAGACAATGAAAGGTCTCAAGTATGATCCTGATGCGCTTATGCAAGTCATCACAGTAATCATTTTACGTCCCGGACTGCAAAATTTGGGTACATTTCGTTTGCCTTTTTGGGTGAGAACCTTAGAGAGTCTGTCTTCTCCTTGAAGCATCACGACAACTTCTACAGAATTAAACACTCTATTGCCGTTATGAGGTTGCAGGAATGTTTTAGGATCCAACCCTTCTTCTTTCAAGTGTGTTTGTAGATCGATGAACCACTTCTTGATGTCCTCCTTTGTGAACGTGTCTGGCAGAGGAACGTCATCCGACTTCGCAGGCGAAAGATTGGGGTGCCTTTTTTTGAACGCCCTGAGCCACCCCGAAGACGGTATGTTATTATTCGTAAAAACTTTGGTGTGGCCCGATCTGTCCAGCATTTCCTTGACAGCGATGGACAGTCTTCTCCAGCTAGGAGGTTGACCCATTCTTGCAGTCTCCAAAACCCAGTCCACTACGAGCTGCTCTTCTTCAGGACTCAGGGCAGGCGGGGCACCACTTTTACGGAGTCCCACTGGATCTGTCGATTTCAGGCGGAAGCGCAAGGTCGATCGTGGGATGTTGAACATTTTGGCAGCGTCTGAAACCGTGCCCCCGCACTGATTCAGCCAGTTTACCGCATCTTCGATGTTCTTTTCGGCGTAGTTCAACTTGCGACGTTTTCCTGGTGTGTCACCTGCAAAATGAAATTGAATCGTACAAGTTCGTAGCGTCGAGGATAAAAACAACGGCTTATCAAAACTGATATTGGCATCCCACAGAATTGAAGCACCACATGGTAGCACTGACTTCATCAGGCAGTCATATAAGCAAAACGGCCTCGACCGACACTTGTCGAGTATCGTAAAAACGAAACGTAAAATAGAACAGAGCCCATCTTAATCTAAAAGAATAAATGTCACGTTCGATTGACTCTCGTATAAACATGCTACAAATGCAACGCTTACTTATGTTTGTTTAGTTAAAACACGCGGTAAAGCGTCACAACGAGACGAACTCTCACAATCGGCGCTACAAAACTTCGCAAGTCCTAACATTTTCAACGCTTCTGACTTACGTGGAAACATACAGTTTCGCCGTCAATTGCTTAGAAGCTAAAGGTGGGCAAGTAGCAAACGAAACGATTTTTAGGAGACTGGCTCTTTTTCGTGACTTCGAGAAAAAAATCATTATCAAGTTAAAGCACCCTTCGTGTAGCCAATATTGAACACGGAAATATTTACTTAGTCATGTTGAGCTGAGCACAACCGTGTTCCATGATGTGTTCATACTAGAACTTCGTACCAGACGCATGTTTATTTGTGTATAATTTGTACATCGTGAGTAAACTATCGATTAGTAGACCACATATCGAAGCGCAGTAAATCTCATTCAAGGGAGGACTGAATATATCGCGAAGTACGTTTATATGCTTGCATATTAAAGTGAATTTATTTTCGTGAAGCATCCTTTTTAATCCCTATTATAATTTTATTTACTGAGTGTAAAAACAGAAGTCATGTAATATATTTATCGCATTGTTTTATAAATTCTTAGCTAATATTTCAGTACTTACATAGATACTTCAATTTTTAGATATTATGTACCGATCAATTGTTCTTCAAGTGCTACACGTTTCAATAAAAAATGTGACTCACAAACTCTGGTTTAATAAATATTTCCATGAACAAAGCTACCCCACATTCCCACAGGATGTTAATCTCGTCCTCAGTTAAGGGTCGGTACAAACATCTCACCTGCCACGCTGCTGCCGTCAGGACTGCGCTGCAGCTCAGACGTGTCAGGAGCTTCTATCTCCTGAATACCATTTTCGGAACTGCCTCCGATATTAACTTCTGTATTTTCTACATCTTCTTCTTCTTCCTCCTCCTCCTCTCCCTCCTCATCCTCTTCTTCATCTGCTTCATCTTCTTCTTCCTCATCTTCTATAGCCCCATCTTCATTTTCTTGTTCTTCCTCTACTTCTTCAACTTCCTCGTCGTCGTCTTCATCTTCATCGTCATCATTGTCTTCCTCCTCCTCTTCTTCTTCTTCTCCATCATGTTCGTTTTCGTCATCCTCTTCTGCGGCCAAACCTTTTATTAGAAATACTTTCCTGAAATGAGGATCCAATTCTGGCTCCTACAAGATACAAGTTATATGAAATATCACGGCGGTGTTATCCGCTGCGCTTCACGAGAAATGTAATAATCTACCAAAAAAATCTGGTTTGTGTCACGACAATGTTTCGTGTCCGCAGCGACAACTTTAGGGCAATACGGTATTACGTATTAACTTGTGTATACTTCACATGAAAGATCTGTGAACGACGGTGTTACACAGGGCTCGCCTTCCAAGATTTCAGCCGAAATTATTAACGCCGAAAGTTCCGTACTGCAAAGGTGCACTGGGCGAGGTATGAAAACTCTAGTAAGTATTGTTAGTCTTATCAAAAATGGCGTGTCCTGTTCTATTTCATAGATGCATTGCTTGATTTTGCAAAATAAGAACAGAGTTCAAACATCAACATTTTCATGACGAGGGGGAAATCTTTCAACGAGTATTATTACATTGCTTGCTCAGAGCTCATCTCATAATTAGCAGTGCGAGTCACTTGTACCAGTAGTGTAATATTTGGAACAAAATTCTCAGACTTTTGAGGACAAACTCGGATACAAACCTCAACGTTTGCCCTAGGAGTAACAAAAACTGGTCCTAAGCAATAGTAGTAATAGTAGTAGTGAAGATATCAGCGCTTTGGTAACTGATTATCTAGCACCGAAAGAAAAGAAGACGCCATTTATGTGTGGAGTTAAGCCAACGGGGAATCTAAGCACGCATGTTCTTACAATGGATCCCCTGCGCATAGAAACAACGGGCCAAGAATAAACAGGAAAAAAACAGAGCAAAAAAGTATGAAAATTGAAACGCGCCAAGTGGACACGAAAGCTATGTAGAAGTATAGAAGCGTATCTATAACCGAGGTAACTTAACAATGCTCCCCTGGGGTCGTCCATCCCCACAGCATACGATAGACGAGCCTATTTCCTATCCTATGCCTCCTCCCCTGGGGGGTCCACAGCAGTGACCATTAACATTAGGCGGGAAGCTGGAGGCTCAGCACGGAGAACACGAGTATTCTGGCCGCCTAAGAGGCACATCGTCCACTAAATGTTTTCGACAGAGCGAGTCAGAATTTTCCCTCGGTTTACCCCAGCGTAGGTTCCATAGACTGACTTCGCCAATAACCTTGTAGGTATCTAACTTTTCTCATTTAATGAGCCGCTGACAATCTGAAGCTAAATTCCAAAATTGTGGATTCAATTCCGGCAAAAGGCTGGATCAGTGAACACGCGGAGTTAAATACATGGATTGATTTTTTTTGTCTTTCCTACTAGGCAAACATACTTTTTCCAAATAAATCCTAAGATACGCGAAATCCTATTCTATGCCCCGTGAGGGGTTATCATAAACAAATCTCAAGATACGCGAAATTAGATTAGACTAATCGTCCGATTTTGCGGATGGTGTGCATCAGCTGATTGATTTATGTACATTCTTCCCGTACCTCCGGGAGGAGCCAGTAATAAGTCGTCTATTTTCACCTCAATTCAAATAGCACACATGGGCATGGAAATTTCTCGGCTCGACACCTCCTGTTGTCCTGGTACACCAACAAAAACGTGCATCTTCCACGACACAGAAACTGACAACCTATTCATTTCGATACAGGATAGGTTGGCGGGAAGGCCTTCCTCAGTTCAAGAGAGCGACTCTCAGTTCATCCTCACCCCTGAGTAGAGTTTGAGCCTCATTGTCGCTGTGTGGGTCTCCAGGGGCCCCTTGTTCTGCCTGGGCGTCGGGACGCGAGGTCGAGTGTGGCTCCTGAAAAAAACGTACAATCTGTATGGCGTTGAAAGCTATAACTAGCCAAATCTTTTTTGCCTAGCTGGTTCACTAAGAATGAGATAGCAAAGAAAAATCGTAAAAACATTTAACTCGAACGTTTCGAGCATGTGCTCATTTTCAATGAAATCTGCAATGGAATTTTTTTAAATCAATATGCCCAATGACATAGGGTTGCACAATAAGTATACTGTTATGCCAACTTAAAAATGAAAACAAGAAAAAACACGAAAACACGCACACCAAGAGGGATACTTAAAGACCTTGTTACGTAGTAGCAAAGCACTTGCAAGAACAAGGACGTTGCTAATGGATTTAAAATAACCGATTTAAAATATTAGATTTATTCTCAGTTGATTTTCATTTGCGAATAATCGTCGATGCATCATTGTACCTTCATAAATTGAAACCTTCATTAAATGACACAGAGTGCATACCCATTAACAATCGTCAGCCGTTAGCACTCCTATGCGCCACCCTGATGTTTTTTTCGATTTTAGTTTCCGCACTTGCTTGTATTTTCCATTTTAGAAGTTTTAAATCCATTTCCACCGTCCTTGTTCTTGCAAGTGCTCCGCTACTACGTAGCAAGACCTCTAGGAATCCCTCTTGGCGTATTACATATTTTTCCTTATTATAATTTTTAAATTTGGCATAATTATATTCTTATTATACAATCCTATATCATTGGGTATATTGATTGAATGAAAAAATTCAATGGCAGATTTCGTTGAAAATGAGCACAGCTCAAAACGTTCGAACTAAATGTTTAACAATTTTTCTTTGTTATCTCATTCCTAGTGAAAACTGTTCTATATTTACATACTACCACAACAAAATTCTATTGATGGAGACGAAGATTTAAACTAATGCTTACTTTTGAGAGGAATTGCTCAAAATATACGCATAACATGGCTTGAAGGGAGTTTTACCTCAGAAGCCTCTCCAATATCATTCAAGCGCAACTACAGGATCACCTGCAGACAAGCATTGGCCCGTATATTGTTTTGAAAAGACGAACGCTCTTAGATGCGAGTAAGATACACAAGCAGCAAAGGCCTTCAGTGCGCGACTTGACCTATAATAAAGACAGTCCGTTGCAGCAACAATTGATGTGTTGGCTGCAATCACTGGGATCACCTTCGCATATCTTCTCAAAGTATGCCGACGAGGTCGCACATCAACATACCTTCTCAACCTCAGAAATAATCAACATGCTCCCAAAAAACCATAAATGTTCAAGATATATTCACAAGCATTCAATGGGGTACGCAACACTAGCGCTCTAACGTACAATTTATGAACTTAACAAACTTTGTAGAACAGCATTTTCGCAAAAAGTAGTTTTGTAAGCACGATTGAATGAAGAAAAATTAAGAATTTCTTTCTATCATTTGGTAGGAAAAACATTCTTCCGGCATCAGTCAATAGGCGTCTACACTACATTTTTAGAACAGAAAATAGAAATTTCATTTTTCAGCCGACGTTAAATAAAATACGCATGCGCAATTAAATAGGTGGAAAATTTTAAAAAGCATAGAGCTGTCGAACTTTAAAGGCTGAAAAACACCAGCGCATCAGCTTTACTCGATTAAGTATGTAAACCTAGAAATCTCAACATTTTACGCGATTTACTTGGCCTGCACAACACAGCAATAAATAAGATATGGCAACAAAAACATTGCCGGAGGCATCCACTCTAAAGCAACAGGACCATTGGCAAGACGCACCTGTAGAAATTACTGTAACTCAGATATTTGCTACCATCAAAATCCAAAAAATTAAAACCAAAATATAGCTTTACATGTACAAGGACCATAATAGTTATTCGCTACCTAATTTTAATCAATTTAATTTAGTAAATTAAATGCATCATTACGCCCACCGAGTGAAACAAACATTCGCATTTTTCAACTCTCATTTACCTACGTACATACTTAATTAGCATATCCAGTAGTCCCATAAACTACATATCTGCACTCGAGAAAAACTTAAATGATAAAAAAATGAACTACAGGAAATCCAAATCTAAAGTTACTTTAATACGTCTATACAATGAGAAAAAATATAATCTACAGAACTTAAAATGGTTAAATAATAATTTGTAAAATAACAACCTTGATAACATTCTAAATTCTTTCATCGTGGAAGTGTATAAAAACAGGCAACAATCCATAAATAAACCACGCGAACATTCAGTATAAACACAGATACACATTAGCGATGGAAGTCGTAAAATTCAATTACACTATTTTCAATTATTTGCACACCAGTACATTCATCCGACACGACGGACAAACGCCATCGAATAATCCAGCACTTCGACCACATTATCCTAATCATTCATTGGCATCTAGAACTACTATCACTGAAAGAGAGTAAGAAAGCACACAACTACGTACTAGCAATGCAGTGATGCTATATCAACTGTATTCCTACATCGCATGGCAACGAATGGTCGACTCTGGGTGAAGCTCACAACAGTCGCTGTCATGGCGACAATCGACATCATTTTTAACATGGCAATACTCTTCGGAACACTCACGTACGAGAAAATGATCCATGAGAGACTTGTGATGTCTTCTTCTGGTAGATGTGGGAGACGTAAATATCGGTTATCATTGAATAACAAAAGTAAAGCTTTAATTGTAGTGGTACTTATCACACACCAAGTCAAGAACCGGACTAAAACATAGCCTGATCGCTCGGCCGAGCGTCATTGTAGGTAGTTGCCAAATTCGCCAGACGAGTGCAACCGTTTGGCCACCATGCAGCTCTTCTCTTCCCCTGCTTATCGTAGCGTTATACCTTCGTTTCTATTCGCTATACAAGCGACAACGCTTTAAAAAAAATCAGCTGGTAGATATCACACATAGCGCTAGAACATAGAGTAAAGAGTCGCGGCAACTTTCGAACACGTAATGAGAACCACTCGGCAATTTACTTGACAATACGACTCGTCAGGTATGAAAAATGGCTCGTGTCTGCTGAGGATGCTATTTCATTAAGTACGAATGTTGATACTGAATGATAGCCTCCAAAGAATGATAATACTACAGCCCATTAAAAAAGCCGATGTACACTGAAAAGAAAACCTGTCTACGACGCAATTATTTCGATGCTATCATCAAATAATCGATGCACTTCAACAATGTCAGAGAACCAAGCAGCAAGTAACAATACGTCTTGGTATGTTCATTAAAGTTCTTTTCAGCAGACCAAAATACAAAATTTGATACGTAAAACGTACTGAATTTAAAAAAGAATAAATAATTATCTGCTGAAATCTGATTTTTCAAAATCTTACTGAATTGCGCACCGGAAATACGACGTACTTCTATGTCATAATAATCCATTTGTCTCAACAACAAGGTCATAACAGCAAAGTTCGCACACGATGATACAATTGCTATTTTTTTCAAATAAAGATAGCTAAACAATTTCGAAAGAAACGTTAGCCCATTTGTCCTAAAATGGCGCCATTATATTCACACGTATTTTATACGGCGCACGAAAAACTGCTATTTTAAAGCGATTCACTATGTATCCTTCAAATAATATTCAAGATGTAGTTGATCACGTTAAAAACATTGTTAGCGATCTCTACCGTAAACATAACAAAATACGCATTTATTCACCCATTTTTAATCGTGTATATATTAAACTCTTAAAAACTCTTGGCGCAGATCGCAATATTNTATCGGATGTTAATTTTAAGCGATTGGTGGTCAGTGGATCAACCCTAGGGATTTTGTACGGCCTTCCCAAGGTTCATAAAACTGGAATACCTTTGAGACCTATTTTAGCTGCTTACAATACGGCAACATACAAGATATCTAAATTCTTGATTCCTTTTATCGACGTTTTTAGTACCAATTCGTTCACTCTGAAGAGTTCTTACTCCTTTGTCGAAGATATCAAGAATGTTAAATTAGAGGAAAACTACTTATTGGCCAGTCTTGATATCGCATCGCTCTATACTAATGTACCTGNCGGCAACATACAAGATATCTAAATTTTTGATTCCTTTTATCGACGTTCTTAGTACTAATTCGTTCACTCTAAGAATTCTTACTCCTTTGTCGAAGATATCAAGAATGTTAAATTAGAGGTAAACTACTTCATGGCCAGTCTTGATATCGCATCGCTCTATACTAATGTACATGTACCTGAAACAATTGCAATACTGACGGATAGAATTTTTAGTGTTGCATCTCTTTTTCATGGTTTTACGAAGAAACTTATTACAGATTTTTCAACACTAGCAATTTCTGAAACTTATTTTTTATTCAATAATGACGTTTTCAAGCAAATAGATGGCTTATCTATGGGTAATCCTTTAGCCCCAGTTCTAGCAAATGTATTCTTATGTGATTTAGAATCCCGATACCTAGCATCTTGTCCATCCTCTTTTAAACCTGTATTTTACCGTCGCTATATGGACGATACATTCATAATTTTTAGGGAAAAAAATGAACGCACAGCAATTTTTGAATTACATTAATGGGTTTCACAAAAACATTTCCTTTACAATACAAACAGAAAAAAGGAACCAACTACCGTTTCTGGACATTATGGTCGAACGACTCGGGACAAACTTAACTACAAACATTTACCGAAAACCAACATTCAAAGGCCTAGGCATTAGTTTTTTCAGCGCAACTCCTTATTTGTACAANGACAAACTTAACTACAAACATTTACCGAAAACCAACATTTACTACTACTATTAACACTGCTACTACTACTAGAGTAATGTCCCATTTCCTTACTAAAATAGTATACAATATGCTTCAGAGATGACATGAAAAATTTATATGTTCCTCAGTCTCCGATTTAACTTCATTCATAATTGATCTGTAACGTTGATTTCGCAGTTTTGCTGACCAGGAGAGAAGCTCCGTAACATAAGGATGCAATTCGATTTGATGTTCACGTTTTTAGCAGCGTGTATGGGGGCGTTATCATACAGCTGCTGGAAGGTACCGGGGATACGGCAGGGCTCGGCAGTAACATGCTGGTGTTTGGAAAAATTGCATCATTGAGGTTTTCACGATATTTATGCACAGCGAGTTCATTACTTGTGAGATCAATACTGATAGGCCGAGATAAACCTTCACAGTAGCAACCAGTCATACAAGCGCTTGACTGTCAGAAGTACTCAGTAGAGTCTGTAGGTCTCTGCGTCTGCCATGGGAAAACCAGGCCGTTAGTGGATATTAGAGAAAACAGCATTTCATTGCATTATATACCATTTTCTACTATTCTATCATCTACTTTTCATTTATCGTTCACCATCACATCCGAATCTGACTTCTGATATCAATATTTGATACAGCAGTTCCGTTTTTGCCCTACAATTTGGTTTTAATTCATAACCGATCACATCGGTCAACTTTAGTTTGGGTCCATTATTCTTCTTTGCCGAAAATGTTTCATCAAGTGTTTTTGCCCCCATACATGGCCGTTAAAGAGAAATAAATAATTCAGCTTCCTAGAATTGAACAGAAAAGGTTGAAATGAACAGAACAATCACAAACGAGTTGATGAATTCGGAAAATATGTATTTTGTCGTCCCGTTACAGACCCTACAAATGCAAGACTTTGCAACATGCGAAGGGTTTTACTTAGAATTATAGTACAGTAAGAACAATAGAAGCGGAATTTTGTTCTACGTAATAGAAAATGTTGTGATGGAAATATACGTCATCTTCACAGCGAGTTTACTCTTGTAAACAATTCTTCTTCAGACCGTTGAAAAGCATAGAAACTGGTTCTATTGGATGGAAGAGGCATTTTGAACAACACTTACTGAATAAACAATAACGAAGATGTGACCACAAATTCTATACACATGGGAACAGTCACTCACATGGGAACAGTCGACCCGCACGCACATTGTTCCCTGTTAAACACAGGATTTGAAGCGCCTTTTTTGCCCTACTCACAGTGCTGAAATCAGGCTTCGCAAGCGCCCTCACAAAACTTTTGTTCTCTGCCTAGCAGTAGCTCCTACTACTTAATTGCTTAATTAAGTAGTTAATTAAGCTCTTAATATATCGCTTAATTAATCGCTTAATTAAGCTCTTTCTATAATTATTGTCTTCGGTGCAGCTAATTGCTCTTAAGGTCGTGACCACAGCGTACTCTACACAGGCCTGGCCACCGTGCAACTGGGGT
>VOMN01101569.1:0-15103 GCA_014899125.1 Orchestia grillus
CTTTACGAATTGTATGAACAACAGGAAAAACTCTTATTTCACGATTTTCGTTAAGCGAAAGGATGATCTTGGGAGCTTTTCTTCTGCGTTGTGCTGCACTCGTAGAATCAAAGTTATTAATTAGCGTGTAAATCTCTTGACAGAATTCTTCTCATATCATTGTAAAGTGGCAAAAATGATCGAATTTTGTTACCGCTCACATTTACTTTTACCTATTGTACCATCTTAATTTTTGTACTAATCAAGTGTATAAGATTATATGTATTCATTTTTATATTTGGATCAGGAGAACCATCATATGTGAACAGGGTACTTGTTTTAGAAGTAGCAGCCTCACAGGCCTCTTACTTCCGAGGCTTATAACTAATTTTTCGAGTTTTTCCTGTCAGGATACGATCTCGCTTGCACTCCACTTCGAGCCCAAGAGTCGACCATTCGATGAAGGAAGGGCAAATGTTCACTATCCAAGCTTATCACGAGTACATTTAGGCAAAAAGTTTTGCGAGATTTGAGAAAGTTAGCCTGCAGTTTCAATGAAAATGATAAACGAGTACTTACTGTTACAGATATTTAGAGCTGTCACTGAAGTGCATTCTCTGAATGACTCTTGACCTTAAAGACTCGACTCTGTATGCATCTCTTGCTCCAGCTCGAGAAACTGAGCGCTGAGCACCCACGAAGCTCCCTGAGTCTCAGGGGGCAAGCCAGCTATTGGATCATAGGTAGGAATAACGTTCAAAATTTTATAATCTACCAAAACATTCACGTACTGAAAGGCAAATTGCTAAAGATATATGATTCTATACAAGCCTTTAGCTTGATGTAATAATCACCATATAATACATGGTATTTAAAGAAATATCTATCATATTAATTGAAAAAATAAGAATTTTCCTTCATGACCTTGAAGAATTCTCTTTGAGATAATAAATTAAGTGTTCTATGAAAGAAACACAGCCCGTAAAACCGTAAGAAAAATTGGCAATGAGAATAACAAAACGTTTTCGCAACGCACGCAGGATACAATCGCCAGAAAATAAATGCTGTCGTAAACAGTTACTGAAACGAATTGTAGCAGAATATGAAGACCAATTCAAATAAAATATCACATCAAATAGCAAAAATGCTATGAACAGTAAGAAATTCCGTTAGGAATATTTAGATTTAGAAGAACTGACTCCCAGCATATGTAAGCAAACTAAGATATCAATGAGGAATGCTGCCAGTAAGAATGTCCGTTATTGTCTGTGGACTTTCAAGTAATTATTAAATTCATCTTGAGAGTTTGGTCTTCCAAAAAGAGGAAGATTCGACGTTCTGAGCAGTGCCAGTGGCAGTAGAATGTAACCTACAACGCCCAGGAATGTGGCCGCTTACGGCGCAGCTCGAGAGCAGTCAAGCAGCTATAGTGTAGCCTGTTAACCAGACCAGCTAGCAGTGGGCGACCAGCGCATGCGATGTATCAGGCAAATAGAGGACAAGCCGCCCGACCACACCTTAGAATGGAGACTCCTGCTGCTTGACGGCGTCCAAGCAGAGCAGTTGTCTCTGTATTACGTGACCAACTCAGAAGACCATCGGCGTGTCTTCCGTGGCTGAGCTCTGCCAACGACAACGCGACTAACTCGAGGCGCTGCAATCAAGGTCTAAATTAAAACGTAATCGCTCGTATGTACGAGTACGACCGTTCATATTCGTAGGATACTTTTTAAACAACGTTATTCTAGTGGCAGCTTATTTTTGCACGTGTTTTGCATAACGCGCTCCAAACCGTGAGTCATTCAGGCGACCATTCACTCAGTTGCAATCACGTCCCTCGCACTCGTACGAGTCGCACGGATGCTATAAAATATTCTCAGGAATTAAAAAGAATTTCGTTTGACCATCATGTCGGTCTCGTCCGTTGTTTTCTCTTTAATCCGATCAACCGACCAGCGTGGGAAAAAGGATTTCAAGTGATTCGATATTTTTTCAGATGGAACTGGCGGCCATTTCAAATACTTCTTGAAGCGCTCAGATTCAAGGTTTGAAAAATCCAGTGCAACTCCCGAAAACGTCGTGTGCAGCAATGTTAAATAAAAAACTACGTACACACATACACACTGGACTTTTTCAACTCAGTAAAATGAACAAGTACACCAATGAGAGCATGCTGCAAGGTTTGGCAGTTCACTCTGAGAAGCACAGATGAACAGCATGCGACACGAAACTAGATTTTCGTAGAAACACTTGGGCCCAGTTCTTGTAAGTCTTGCGAGTCAAAAATGAAGGTATCTGTCGCTTTTTGATATTCTTATCATTATTCGATTCATTTTAAAAGCTTAACACACCTCCAAAAAAATGGGTAACTTGACGTTTGCAAGTAGTTTTAATAGGCTGCATTTTTCTATCACTTGGAAAATATCACTTATGAGGCCCCTAGAATCATACGGTAACAAGCGCCACATGTAGAGAAAACGAGTTACGTATACCTCTGTCATCCCCAAACTTTCCTCTGTCTGGAGAGCGAGTCGTAAGTACAGAAAGACGGTCTCAAAATGGTCGAAAATCAAAGCCAGTAAGTCAAGGTGACTCTCACCTCTACGCGTCGCTGGTTAAACATCTTGAAACTTTGAAGCCGTTTTCTGATATTTTTAAAAAGCCGCGCTTAGTAACGTATGATTCTAGGGGCCACATATACACCGAGTAAAAAATAAGCAAGTTCGAAAGTTCTTGAATCTTGTATCTAGAGCTTTACCACCACAACCTAAATGACGTAAATAATGGTCAGAGCCTATTACACCAACATTAGGCAACCCAAAGCAATGGAAATTAAAAAATGTAACAAGACGCACAGATAGAACGGGAAAAGGCAACACAAACTTACCATTCAGTCAGAGCACACAAAAATATCGAACAACAAACATTGCTCATTCCGCCGTAGCTAAGCACCAATAACCTTTGTCAATGATGCCTCTAGCCCAGTCTGGTCGAGTAGAAGGTCAAGTCTACAGGGTATTCGGATGACATATTTAACACTGTGTCCAACATAAACACCACCTGAACAACATATGACAGGTGCGGGAATCAGTAGAGTACAAGTAAATTGTTAAGTTCAATCTCGCATCAAACTCCACGCGAGCCTGCACTGGTTTGCGGCGTAGAACCCTCCGTATGAGGCCTCTGAAGAACACGTGTTGAGCGTTTTGTACGAGCATGTGTTTCTCGCTGAAAACTCGTCTTTTCAGTTGTTTGAGGTTTGCGTCTACACGGGCTAAATATGCGTGGGCAAACTGTAGAGGTGCCTTAACTGACGCGTCGTATTCCCTTCAAAAGGTTGAAGAGTGAATTTAAGTCCGTCAAAATATGATGACCTAAAAAATAGCAATACCTAACTAAGCAAAAATCTTTGTCTGCCAGAATTTATGGTTCTATCTGGCTTGCAAATTCATAACTCGGTTCGATGTAGCGCGGTGCCACGGTCCTGTCTTTGCTCGCAGTGCAATGACGCATGCAGCTCCACGGATCTGCCCGCTGCTGCTTACCTGTCTGGAGTAACTTCAATTGCACACATCTGGAGCTGAAGTTGCATTTGTTCGTAGGTAACTTTCAGGATGGATATCTTAAATCATCCCAGAGAGTACATAATCAGAAGTGAAGAAAATTAGAAATCCATGAAAGTCTCGAACATTTTTTCTTCTTCTTCCAAAGCGTCGTGATTAACTTACAAATATCTGAAACAAGGGTCAACTGCAAGGATACAGTCTCAACTACACAGATTCTTCTCGTCATCTTTTTTTAATAGTGTTAGTCACCAAAAATAATCCTAGACAGAATTGAGAGTTCTCTGCTCGCGACGTGCAAAAAGTCACTATTAGATTATGCGTACAAACACTGTCCAGATATCACAAGACTCGGAGAAATGCCACAGCCATCATCATTAAGGCCTGTGATAAAAACTAGCTTCTGCGGCACAGTGAGGTACTTCCGACCTCCCTATTCGAGGCCTGTGATGAGTAAGAGGAAAAACAGTACAGTGATCCGTAGGGCGTATAATTGAGTTAAATATTGAAGAATTAATTTATTTTCTATGTATGCAAATTCTGGCATTTATAATTTAAAAAAATAATACCGCAAAGGTGGAACAAATGTAACCCCTACGCATTCAATAGATAGTCCGAAACATAAATTTTCCATCTTGATTTCAAATTAATTCGTGACACAGAAATTGAAAAGCTTCTGAACCAGGTAGTAGTAAATAAGAAATTTTATTACATGGATTTTATTACTTTGGATATTGCATCAACTGCGGAAATGATGTGGGGCCGAGCGGGTGAGAGAAGATTGAAGAAGACGAGGTCGCAGCTTGTCTAGAGAGAAACATTCAATAAGAGCAATAGACGCTTGTCGAACTAAGAACTATTTAATGCCATTTGTACAATAAAAACTAAGATCATTTTTGGGAAGACCCAAGTCGTAAGTCCGTAGCAATAGAGACAAGCCCCTCAAGTGTGTCTCCTCGAGAAGGGCGGATCACCTTTCTCTCTTAGATTCAGGCAGTCCTCGATATGGACCGTATATGTCGAGCTCTTTCATGCACGCGAGGAGGAGGCGCATCAGCGTGGCCGGGAACGGATAGCCCGAACTTCATTCAAGGATTCAAGGATTTAATTTCCATTCCAACTTCATACTTCCAGGCATTCGAAATGCAAATTTGGATTACAAATCGAATCGTAGATAAAACACGTATGACTTAGATCGAAGAATACCTGAATGTTCAAGAGTCAACCTAAAGTTTCGAAGAATTAAACATAGAACTGGTCAATTAACTTGACTTCATAAGTCGATAACTTTTATATCAAGTAATTATGATATAATTGTTATAATCATTAACGCTCAAAATTACAATTTTAGGAATGCTACATCCGAGAATTTTACTAAGTGCTGTTGCTAGGCTACCGAAAGTTGAAAAGGCCGAATATTGCAGCGCTTAATTCAGAACTCTTCAAATTGTACAAATTAAGAGCAAGAACAGCTCAGTTATTTTTTCGCTGACTTTGAATACAGCGAATTTTGTCAGTCTACTGACACGAGAGTGAATTTTATTTTGCCGTTAAATCTCTAGAGCTCAACCTCATATTGCTGAAATTTTTATCAGTCAAAAACCAAGTCCAGCGGAGAAGGTCGCTTCAAAATTGATCGAGCAGTTCTGCCAAGACCCCTTTGGTCGCAGCAGACCAATCCGAAAGAGACCCACATTTCAAGCTTAATGTTTTATTTTTTCATCAGCTATAGTATAGCATCAGCAATGTATATGTTCAAGTCTGCGCTTAATTAACACGTATTTTACAGCTGAAGATATCTTTCCGTTCTAAATTGCAGCCAGCGAGACTACTCGCTTGTCGGCCATCACATCGCTGGTCGTCTTGCTGAGGCTGCAAACAAAAAACGGAACTTTAATGAAAGAAGTTACATTGCTAAGGATTTCAACGAATTACTTTAACGAAAAACAGTTGCCGGGACAAACACGCATTTGTACGCACGCATCATAAACACTATGAGCATGACTAGCTTTCAGATTTTATGCGCCAATAGGTTTCAAAGTTACTTAAATATTTTCAGGAAAGTGTGTAGCCGGCATTCATTTGTTCTACACTGAAAAGGCGCTGTCATTTGAACAAACGAACTGCGTTAGGAGCTGAGGGTGACGCCCAGAGACGAATTTGCACATTCTCCCGGCTGTGAGATTGCGGCGATTTTCCAAAGTCTGAAAAGCACTCACGAATATTTAAACTGAGAGAGCCCATAGCCAAGCTTCCTTCCTGAATGCAAGGAAAAGAAATAAATGCTTCTCGTGCAACAAAAAAAGCAGAAAAAACATGCTAGTGGTCATATATTCATGTTTATATCTGTTCGGCTTACTTGAATGATTCATCGCAGCGATTTAGCGGTACCACGCAGAGCAGTTTATATCGTGCTCTTTCTCCACGGAGAAATAAGTAAGAAACTTTTATGTCGCCAAATTATCTCCGTATTCGACATTTAAGATCAAATAGTACTGCATCACCCATAGAGTAATAAATTTTTAAGCTATGTTCAAAAGTTAATGATGCACAGATTCTCAAAACGACTACAAGAAGGAAATTTAATGAGGTATGAAATATATTTCGTGAATGCAAAGATCAAAAATAAATTGCATGCATGTTAAGAAGCAATTTTCCTGCAATAAAATATAGTTAGCGAACTGAAGTTTTAGAAATGATTCAAGCAATCGATTGCATCAAAATATCCTTTTCTTGCTTCATCTCTACACAGAAAACAAAAATTATTGGACCGTCTCATAAAGAATAATTATACGAATCACAGTAGATCTTGACTAAATTCAACTTTAATATAGACAATTCTCGCGAACGTCTTCCGTAGAAAAAAATTAATGTATAAATGCCATGCAGGCCATCAGCCCGTGCCTCCCGAGTACGATAAGGTCACTTGGTAAACGGAACTTATTTATTTGTTGGTTAATATCAGTAATTCGAAAATTAAATTTAACAGAATAGAAAGACTAGAACGGGAATTCGTGAACCCCAGTGTAGCAGTACAACAATGAAGTTCAGCCGTACATGAGCGCGCTTGGAAGAGAAGAGCTTCGAATCGCGTCGCCAATTTGTGCTAGAAGGACTCAACTCCGCACAATTGACGACTTGAGGTGACTTGTGTCTGCATCCACGCGTGCGTGTCTGCTGTCCCACAACGCGAGCCAAACGCCGCCCTGGCCACCACCGCCGTGCCTTGACCTCAACTCGACGCTCGCTATCTTAGACAGCAGTCGGTCTCCCCATTGCGACGCGCTGCCGCCTCTATCTCTTAAAGGGCACCCACAACCAGCAGCAGACGGCACTGCCACTCTCTGGAACAGTCATCACTGCTTTACTTTGTGAATTTACTGATGGGTGTGCCACTCATTCGCAACCAAGCGAATAGACGTACAGTACAGCGCAGTGGAGTAAGACGAAATCATTTATTTGGAGCTGAGAAGTTGGAAATAAGTTAGGGTATTAAAAGGAACCTTTGAAGTTTACATGGAGATGCAAATAATAATATGCGTAGTCATATCTAATGCAAGCGTACTCATCTAAAAACCTAGAAGTTTGATGTACTTGCGACTGTGATTGAACACATACGTAGAGAACAAACGTGGCTTACCGTCGAGACTTAATTTCAAGTATTCCTTCTCAAACAACATTTCATAGAAATACTCTTTACCATCTTCCTTCGGTTTTGAGTTAGAGACCGGCAAATAATTATTATACTAACACACACACACACACACGATCGACCGTACACATGTACGCAAAAGCATACACAGAGCAAAGCGTTAGACACTACAGCTGAACCAGCCGTTGATAGACTACACCCACGCCTGGTAATATCACACAACAGTTGAGAGTTGCTCAAGAATGTAACCCACTCCTGAAGAGTGTAATTTATACCCGAGAGAAGATAAAATATTCTTTTTACGACACATCCACAAGTGAGGGAGCGCGGATTTCAAGTGACAGCCTTCCTCATTCACTCTGATTACATTGCAAATTTTGACTGAAGGTTATTCAATTTGTTGCGCAACCTCACTACAGGACGGGAACAACATTAAAATAAGTCACGGTTGCAGAAACACATGATAAAGCTCAATTCCTAATGAAGTGTAAAGGACAACTGCAGTATTTCATTAGACAAGACGAGAAGTAAAGCGCATTTACAGCGTGACTTAGGGCATTCTCGATTCTGTACTCTAACCACTGAACAAAATAAGATGTAAATTATTGCACGATGAAACTTGTTTTACTCTGCGACAAGTCAACACACGCGTACATGACATTGAACGTTGCTATTATGGTATAAAGGCAAAGGTTGACCAGGCGACACACCTGGCAGGTGGTGCTTACATGGCATTCAACACCATCTCTGCGGGTGCGTTAGATATTTCGATGTATCCCTCGCAAAAATAAAATACAACACGTCAATGCCACACTCAGACTTTTTTTGATGATATAAATGAATGCAAGGTTATTTTAACTCACGTTCTAGATAAGCACCGACTTTCCAAGCTGACATGTCATGTACGTTACCGAGCACCCCGTAAGGAGAGATTAAAAATCTACGGGAGCTCCTCAGCGACGTGTCACTAGTGACTAGACTGTGCGAGGCACTGGCCGCTGTACCTCTCCTGCTAGCACCAAATTCAGAGGCATTAGCATAAACGAGCGTTGTTCAAGAATGATTTGTCGCTCGAAGGTGCTCGCAACTTAAGATAAAACGAAAACAAAAACTTCGCGTCCCGAGACTCGTCCCGTCTTCGTTCTAGACAATCACGCGTACTTGGGAAAATTAAAATGATTCGCTCAAGGTTAGTCAATTTTATTTTAAATTTAAGAGTAGTCCTTAAAAAATCTTCGTAAGGAGAATAAGGGGAAATTTCGATCGTAAAGAGCATCTGGGTACAAAATCAGAATGCCTCCTAAGTGTACGTGAGCTCTGCGTCAACTCGCAAGCGTCTCCAAGCCTACAAGTAAATTGCAAAATTCAACCATGAATATGCCTTCCGCTTACACATGATTTCTTCCTTGAAATAAATCATTGCCATCAAAATTGAAGCTGAGGATTATTTTGAATTGAACCATCTCCGTGATGCCAACTTCTATTAGAATATTTACAGCCCATAAGGAAGTGCATAAGGAAGAGTCATGGAGCAGTGTAGAGCAGCGATCAGGAATAATAAGGTTTTTTCTACCGTCGAAAGACGAAGACGAAAAGTCATCAACGCTCCACAATTCATGGCGGTGAAGGAACCCGGGCGCCGCAATACCGTCTGGGTGGCAGAGCTGGTACTCGACCGCCACTCTTCACCAGGGAAGAATTTAATGCGTTCTCAGTGTCGACAGCGAACACAATTTATGTGATAGACGGCTTGAGTTGCTTGGTCTGACGTGGTCACCCGATTTTTTAAATACGTCATGACGGTCTCTCATTATGTTACCGAACAGCTCCTCATTAATATAAACGTGAAGAAAATTTTACTCACATCATGACCATGCAGGAACAATGTATCATCGAAAAAAAAAACGGAGAAGCAGCGCGTCTCATTACCAAAGTGAAGGTAATGTTCAGTGACTGCCCTTCACATTAACATACCTGCAGATATTTACATACGAATACATATTAAACAGCGCTGTGCTCTTTAAACACACAAAACATGAAGCGCTTTCAATTGTCTTCATCCACGATGTACGTTGATCACCTACAAAACTGGAACTTTGTCTACGGCTAATTATCAATAGAATATTGTGAAGCTTTCATGGAAGGCAAGGTAAGCAACGAACATCTGTGGCAGTTCCAGCACAGTCAAGGACAAAACTCACTAGCCAGGGGCTATCTCTATGTGTGATAGAAAAGACGACGGCACATGGTACCCACCGCACTCGCGTTTCCTGTCAGTAACAATAAAGCACTGAAAAACCCGTCTGTTGTACTTCACGCCAACTCGGCAATAGTTTCATTCCCTAATTACGTGATACAGCGATCACACTGGCACAATCTACAGAGGCACACAGAGCTTCCCTCGATCACAGTCTCACTGGATTTAAATTTTGCTTAATTATGCACGAACGACAGACCCAGTCACCTGCTTAATGAAGCCACAAAATTGCCTGAGGCTGTGCGCAGATGCACAGGCGATTTAATGAACTTCATTCACTTAAAAGTTCAAGGCTGATTCGAAGTTGATGACAGACTCTCAAGCCGGTTTTACACTTCACTAGTCCAACCTAGGCTCGTAATTTACAATTTTTAAACTGCAGCTCAATGAAGGTTGAACATGCATTAGGACAGGAATAAAATACTTTATGCATTACTGCAAGGGCGCGGTGAGACAAAAATTCGCCAAACGAAGGAACTGGAGAGACGAGTCCTGAGAAGCGGAAACTCGACTCCGATCCTATTTCCAGTTATAAATTTCAAAGATCATTACAGAGTTCAATATTCTGACGCGTGTTGTTGTTAAAACTGCTCAATGATTCTCATCGGCACACGTTTGCTTAAAGAGTAAATGGCATTTTCAATAAATTAATGAGATGTTAAATTATAAAATTTGCTGTTCAGTAAACATTGTGGTTCATCGCATTTAGATTACTTACATATCCATAGAATCTACAAGCGATATTAATGTAGTAATGACTGCGATCCAATTCGGTTCCGACAAAACTATATTTGACATTTCCATTGGGAATTTTACAATGCAGAGTGTTGGCAACTTATCGAAGCGTTTGCGAAAGCTGGAGTTTAATTTTTTTTTTAATTCTATGTCGCCATGCTTGGACAAGGAGCCCTACTCTCTGTCCGAAGTTAAAACGATACGAAAGTAAAACAAATAATGGCAGAAATGCTTGAGTGAATGTAATTACAAATTATACAGTATTTGGAATGTTTATACATTAGGCACAACGTACCTTGTGTAAATAACTTTAACAGAATTTGACAGCGCTTTCCCTACGAGTCTATTACAAACTTTTGCACGTACATAGCTTTGTTTGTTAATAAAATATTGTACATATTTCACGATGAATTTATCAAAATTAGAAGTCATTCTGAAGTGAGGCTACATTAAACTCCCACTCAATTCAGCAATTTTCTAGCTTGCAATTCCACCTGTACAGGAAGAAAAAAGTGCTCAATATACGAACATTCAAGTGTAACATAACTTACCACCGCGTAGGTTATGACTCGCTATCCGTCCTTAGGTAAAATTAAAATTACACATAATTCACGCCGAAAGTATTTTCTCAGTTACTTCGTGTTATATTTATGCAAACATCCTCGTTTTTTATAATCATCCTCCTGCTAATCTAGGCGTGTGTTCTATATTATAAAATCGCACTCCGTGAAGTGCCGTCCGGATATTGGCGGCATTCAGGCTGCAGGCTGGACTTGGTACTTAGCTGGACGACTGATTCGAAGCTTTGATGACTCGAGCACAAATTAGAAGCATTCCTTAACACGTGCGTACGAGTAGAGAACCTCGCTTTAGCCTGACTTACGCGAGCAATGAATTACAAATAGCTGTTTAGCCTGTGACGTTGCTCGTCCGATCATTATTGCAACCCCCTGAACATTGGAAATAAAATTTGTAAATTATAAGTCAAGTGATGCATCTGTACAAGCCCCACATGATTCCAGTGGGTATAAAATGATACTCAATAAGTATCATTCGAACACAAAACTCTATTTGAATTTAACAGCCTATTTGTAATTCATGAATCGAAAAGACTGAGATGATGTGGAAGATATGAAGGCCATATAATATCGTTACAATCGATTATTTATACTCAGTGCGAGACCAGACAATACAAATTGGAAGTAATGGTGAATAGAATTTTAATAAGGAATACGGTTAAAAGTCGTCCCACGTAGAGCAACAAAGCTTCGTCAGTCGAAACGAACAAAATTATTGATCGAAATACTTTTTCATTTTACCCAACAATCTTCACTGAGTGTGTTCCCTCATATCTCAGCATAAAGACCATTGAACTGAGGAGCAAACTGTCTCACGCGCTCGAGTTCAATAAGCGAAATCATTTATTATAATTATCGACGAGATGACCTGACGGCCAGATGACGTCATCGCCTTAGCGTACTCAGGTGCCAACGCGGTGCTGACCACAATGCTAACGCTACGCCAGCGTTCCTGACGTATTTTCTTTTTGCCATTTTTACAGCGGAAATGAGTTTTATTTTAAACGTAAGAAAAGAAAGAAGAAGAGGTGAGTCTCAACTGAAATATGCACTGGCCAAAGAAAATCATCGTTAACAAAATAGGTGACAGTACAATTTCATGGTTCAGCTCGCCTCCATGCACGCAGGAAAAGCAAAATGGAGTTGAAGTTAGCTGAAAATATTGAAAACAAGAAGTAATTGAAAGAAGATTAAATACAAAATGATAACACAGAAAACCCGTTAAGTGTATCCCATGCCTATAAAAATTATTTGACAAAAAGAAAAAAAAACAATCGTTTCAAACGTCTCGCTTATTCTCAATACGACACATAAAAAGACATAGCAAAAACAAATTAAAAATAGATTCAGCTATGAACAACAATGTTAAAATGCTAAAAATCGTACCAGCATATTCGCTATCAACGCTAACGTTAAAAATGATGAGGGACTGATTACGCAGCGGAATTTTCAAAGATTGCTGCCTGTGCTCAAACTTCAACAGAATCCAAAAAGCCTGATACGGAAATATTCTTCGCTTGAGAGCAGAGAGCATAATGAGATACTACAGTAAAGAGGTAACTCGCTGAAAATGCAACTGCTGCCTGCGTTTTGACGGAACCAACATCCAGCGTCCTGGTGTCAGTCCTCCTTGCTGAGCACATCGAGCCTACAAACAAGAACATTTATGTCAGCATTGAGAATGGCTGGAAATTACTCTTTTAGTTATAAGCCTTGAGTGAAATTATGAGACTATGATGAATAAAGAGTTCAAGAATAGATATCGTGAACAAAATGTTATGTATCTTCTCTAAGTTATGGTTGAAATACACCGACTCTTTGGTCACTTTAGAAGCGAGTTGAAAAAAAAAGCTCTGCAACCTCGAACATCAAGAGCCTAAATTAAGGACAAAAATATGACAACAAGATGAACGAAAAAGTTTAAGCGAGAGGGGAAAAAAGTGGAAAAAGAGGAAAAAGGAAAAAACGCAACATCACGTGCAGTTTGCAGACGACACTCGTCAGACGCCGCTCGCAGAGTCGAACGCTCTGACTACAGACGTTGTCTGCCGTCGGGCCGGCGGCTAAAACAAGTTCTCAGCCACAGGAGACGAGAACAAAAGCAGAATGAAGAGCAGCATAATAAAGGCCCCCCCCCTCCAGAACAGAATCTGAACAGCCACGCGCCTTTGCTGTGCGGACTACCATCCCCCAGGGAAAGTAGGTCTCTTAGCTGAACCCCAAGACGNGCAGCTGGACCGCTAAGTGCTAATGTCACCACGCGAAAAATGTGTGCAATGTCAACTGCAACGAAAGACTCACACTTTCATGGGGAGTGTTTCCTACATTAAGAATAAAATAAGGATTTAAAGAAAGTTTTTAGAACACGCCTTCCTATACACAGTAAATATTTCTTTTTAGCCTTAGTCAAATGGTCAATAAAAGCGTAACTTTATTTTAAAAGTGAATATGATGTGGCAACAAAAATTTCTATATGAATAAAAAATTACTGTGGAAATTAATGAAAGTTTTATACCTACGCCAAAACAAATTCCATCGGAAAATAAGCGAAAAATAGTTCGATTCAATGTCAGACCGAGACAATAATAAGCCCTGTAAAAATATAATCAAATCTGTCTAGCGTGGGCAGGATTTGAGGGCTCAAATTCTTTTTATGAAGAAACCTGGATCTTCAGAGCGCCCTCTGTGATGAGGACGCGACCTCGGCTCGTGTAGGGTAGCATGGAGCCTCAGGGGCTGGCGGCACCCCACTCGAGGTGGAGGAGTCTGCGTGAGCTCTTTCGGCTTCAGCGAGACTGATTCGAGTCAGCAGATCTCAAGTACTATAGTTATTGCCTGCACACTGAACGACCAGTGAGGAAATGGTGCATTGGCAAGATTATAGCACATGCAAATTCCGAAACAGTACATTTATTGTCATACGAAAGAAATTAACGCCAGGATTCACTAATGTTATCAACATCAGAGCTCAAGACGAAGTCAGGCAGGATACACAAAAGCGGTAGATTGAGTGCGGTTTCAAATAGACGTTACACGAATTAGATGAACTGCGAAACGGTCGCGAAAGTTACGGCCACAGGATACTCTACAAAAGCGCACTGCTAGAGCCTCGCACGCCAAACTACCGCTCAAGTGAGCAAGTCCGGCACAAAGAGGTGAGAGGCGTCTCACCCTCGGTGGGGCACAACCCTGCACACACGAGGATAGCGACTTCGCTTGCATGCCCGAGGGGTTACGATTAGTGGATAACCACATGCTCTTCAGTGGAAGGAAAGGAACGTGAGACTCGAGAGAACATTGGACTATGGGAAACGCAAAATTGTACAGATTGATTGATAAGAAGGAATATGAGACTGGATGGGATGAGAGAATGGAGAGATCAGACTTCGGGCACATGAAAAGGAAAAAAACATGCGACGAAGGAGTATTAGAAAAAAAGGAATGCGCGACATGAAAGGTCAAGCTGGATGCAACTGGAATCAGGAAGGAACATGAGGCAGGATGAAACACTAAGACCATAGGGAACGCTATATACGTACAGGAAGAAACAAGAGACCGGATCAATTATCATATTTAGTATTCCAATAGTGTAAGTAATGAATTCTCATCTAGCATTGTAAGTGTGGATGACAACTGGAGCCGGACTTATGTAAGATATGCAAACGGTGGTCTGACTTTTTTCGTCGGTTAGAGTAACTACAAAGACGATCATTTTTAAGGAACTGCGGTTTTGAGAGGTAAATTCCCCCAACCACGTACGATTTACTCCAGCCTGCCCGGTACGAGCGAACAGGACCAAAAGCCACGGTGCTGTTGACCAACACATCAGCCCGAGCACGCGGCCACGACATAGCCGCCATGGCCAGCTATGTCTGGTTGAGGCAAGACGAACCCTGAGTCACTGACGTGCATGCGAGGTGCCACCACAGGCCTCACAAACTGGACGATCCTGGAGGTAGACGAGGGCTGTGTGAAAAGAACTCAGAAAAATACAGAATGGTGACGTCGCGAGGAATAATGCAGGGACCAAAACTTTTCCGTGTAAAAACTGAACCCGAATAGGCGCGAGGCGGCTGCATGAAGGTGGTGTGCAAGTTATGGAAACCTAATTCTTTATTTCAATGATTTCTGTCAGTAGAAAGTAGTGCATTTGGTAGCGATTCTCGGCCGAGCAGCAGGACACGCGGTGATCTAACGATACTCCGAGGGAAAATAAAACTCCGATTTTGATTAATATCGTAAACCAATTGATTGGGCATTTATGAGCCGGGCAGAAAAACGTGGTAAAGGGAACAGTGAAATTCCGTTAATTATTTACCTAGTCGCATTGATCAGAGAG
>VOMN01101571.1:0-17234 GCA_014899125.1 Orchestia grillus
GAAAGTGTTCTGTATATCCCGTGTATTATTCGGAACAAATTTCAAATGTGGATATTCTGAACTGAGTTCAAACATGGATATTTTGAACAAAGTCCAAACATGAATATTCTGAACAAAGTCCAAACATGAATATTCTGAACAAAGGCGAAATATGGATATTCTGCGCCAAGTCCTGGTGCTGATGTTCAGGGTTGAATATAGCTAACAGCCCTCGACACCCCAGAGGTGTCAAAAAATATACAAACACAATGAAAACATTCGCTTTTCTGCCGTCTAGCATTCACTAATTTCGATGGGGAAACTAAATTTCCCATCATGACCTTGACTTCGTAACTCAATTTTAGGATAGTTCTCGACTAAGGTGCTAACAGGGGGACCAACTGAACTTCCCACCTGCACATCACCACCGCACACATCCGTACGACCAGGCGCATGGCAGGGGCCCATCTCACTCCCTATATTTAACATTAAAAAGCATATGTATGCCAGCCAACTAGCTTACACATCGCCCAGATTACCCGACACTAGTTAGTCAAGGCGTGCTCACCACAGCGCTGTGTTGATCTCACTGACATTCAACCTTAAAAGCAATTTACGTTCTGTTTGTGAACCTGCGTCCGAAATAATGAAGGTATGTATTACTGTTCGTGTTTATGAATTATAAGAAATGTATGTTGCCTTTATCATACGTAGGTGAACGCGATATTAATTCTTCCACAGATATCGCGGTGTGAATCCTTGAACACATCTCACGCTTTACTGTGCTATACCAAATGAAAATGAAACGTAAAGAAAATTTCCCGGTAAAGGTAATTAATTCAAGATTGATTCAATCACGAGACGAAGAATTACGTCAGGTGACAGTCCAGTGAGGTGCCCCAGCGCAGGCCACGGCCGCCGCACGTGCGGCCCGCTAACGCTTCCGCTGCAGGATATCAATTATTGGACGGGCGGACGGCATCCTCAGCAACAATAACATAATGAAAGTCAATGGCTCTGTATTGATTGTAGATGAAAACAGGCCGTCAAGTGGCAACATTCAGGGCTTCAGGAAGTGAGCTCGGCGGCCTGGTGAGCGGCTCCGTAGCAAGAAAGGCAGCAGGGCCTGGAGCTGTGGCTGTGTGGCACCGCGGTAGTGCCGCGGTGGGAGCGTTAGTGCCACGGTGGGGGCGCTAGTGTCACGGTGGGAGCGTTAGTGCCCCGGTGGCAGCGTTAGTGCCACAATGGGAGCGTTAGTGCCCCGGTGGCAGCGTTAGTGCCACGGTGGGAGCGTTAGTGCCAAAGTGGGGGCGCTAGTGTCACGGTGGGAGCATTAGTGCCAAAGTGGGGGCGCTAGTGTCACGGTGGGAGCGTTAGTGCCACGGTGGGAGCGCTAGTGAAACGGTGGGAGCGCTAGTGCCACGGTGGGAGCGCTAGTGTCACGGTGGGAGCGCTAGTGCCACGGTGGGAGCGCTAGTGCTTTGGTAAACAAACTAGTGCAATACTAGCGCGACTGCATGGCGTGAAGTGCAATTCCATCACTAACGGGAAGGAGGTATAAAGACATCTACAAGAGATGAGCTCAAGTAACAAACAAAAACGTCCACATTTTGTGGAGTAAACGAAAAATGAATTGGCCTTGACGCAGCTATCACAGAGGCACCGTGGAGATAGTCCCTGTGCTACGGCGGCAGCCAAACCCAGCAAAATAGGACCTCGGAGTAGCCTTGCTACCGAATGCCCTTAAAAAATTCAAGAAAAATCGAAGAAATTCGCACAAAATTATACACCTTTCTCAAGGTCAATTAGACTTTCTCGGCTTCACGCCACCGAACGTTTAGGGCTCGATGGCTTCAGCCCCAATGGGAGGGGTTCAGCATCATTAATTCGTGTATCAGTCACTTCTTGCGCTGCGTTTTCTACGGCACACACGCGCTGTTCACCACCAGCGAGGCCTGGTCGCTCACCAGTGCAGAGCTGCAATATTTACGAACGATTCAACTTGAAATATTGACGGCAAGAGACCAAGCATTCAATTGCAGTGCATGGCGCCATTGTCCAACTAGGTGAAATTACTTATCGGTGCTGCGGGCCCGCTCGACAATTTCGTGCTGGACGCCAACCTTGGTCGTCAGTTGGTGCGGTCTACACTCTACAGCGCGCCGGAGAGCGCGGTCCCCATCAGTCGAGAGCGAGTTCTTCAGTAAGCGCGGCTCCTAGAAAAGTCCGTTTCTTTCAATACAGAAGTATCGCTCTACTGAATTCCGTCATCGAGACGTGCTTCGCGCGGTAGCTGAGTCAAGGTTCACACTAGAAAACAAAGCCATTGAAAAGTCTTAACATTCGCAATTACATCCAGTTACGCAGCACAGGTATGGTAGTAAATATTGCCCATATTTTTACATTTCA
The DNA here is from genome assembly GCA_014899125.1 of Orchestia grillus. Classification (NCBI taxonomy): domain Eukaryota; kingdom Metazoa; phylum Arthropoda; class Malacostraca; order Amphipoda; family Talitridae; genus Orchestia; species Orchestia grillus. Next base: position 2,389 of record VOMN01101571.1, read on the forward strand.
ACTCTGAAAATTGATTTTTTTGAGGGATGCACGCAACGCTTTCCAGCCTTGAGCAGCGAGGCGTGCAGGAAAGCAGCGGAGCGCCGAAGTTCTCGGTTACATGTATACATGGATCTATTATGAAATATGTATAAATAATACATAAATATAATATATAATGAATGTAAATTATGATAATTCAGTCCATATATATTCCTGGTGCCATGGAGATTTAAAAAGATTAGCAGATTACTAGTTCATCTGAAGCTCCCTAGCCACGAGACATTCGGTGACAGGAGGGTGACGAGATTAGACCGTTCGGAGTGGCTGCAGGCACCAGGGGTCCAGGCAACAGGGGTCGCCTCAGGGCACACCCGGCCCAGAGGAACGGCAAGTTAAGAATGAAGAGGAAGAAAAGGCTGCATCGAAGAGATAGTGAATAAGGTGTGAACATTAAAAGAAGCAAAGTGGGCACGAAAGACAGAAGTACCGGAGACCTGTCAACGGCTGAGGTGACTTACAGTGCCCCCTAGGGATGCTAATCCCCATAGCATGGTATGGGCCCCAGTCCCCACATCACGCTACAGACCCCAGTCCCCACATCACGCTACAGACCCCAGTCCCCACATCACGCGACAGACGCCAGTCCCCACATCACGCTACAGACCCCAGTCCATACATCACGCGACAGACGCCAGTCCCCACATCACGCTACAGACCCCAGTCCATACATCACGCGACAGACGNTCACGCGACAGACCCCAGTCCCCACATCACGCGACAGACCTCCTCACAAGGCAGGCACGACGAGAACAGCGAAAAAAGAGGTCATGATGCGATAGCCTTGCCCCATCTATTCCGTTTAGCGATAACTACTCTTAATGTAAAAAAGTGCTCCTTTTCTATTTATATCTGACAGCCAAAAACAGTCAAAAAATTATTAAAAGTACAAAAATTGTTCTCATTTTTTGTATGAATTTTTCATTGTATTTATAGTAATATTTAAAATAAGTACACATAAATAAAACCAAACCAAATCATGGGGCAAAATTAAACCCTGTATTATCCCTAAGACAGTTAATTCAACCCAAATCAAACTGACCTAACCTACGATATATGGCCCATGACAAGAAAAAGTAAATGTTAAACAATGCTAATTATGTCACTAGGCACTTCGAAATGCAACTTAATATTTACTTCACTTTCAATATTTACAAACTGCACAGAGCGTCCTAGTCGTCGTACAGCCTTCATTTTGGTTGGTGCAAATGGATAAAAAAAATTTATTGAGCGGCGGAAAACTTCTTTTCGAACGGTTTAGAAGTATGGAAAATGTTATATTGAAAGATATTTAAGCAGTTCCCATACTAATACAACGTGATAGCGCCAACTCCACGGAAATTCGAGCACATTTTCATACGCTCTGAATACTGTTGTTGTCGCGTTGCGTTGTGACAATCAACGAAACAAACCTAACGCAAACCTAACGCAAATCCAACGCAAATCCAACGCAAATCCAACGCAAATCCAACGCAAATCTAACGCAAACCTAACGCAAACCTAACGCAAACCTAACGCAACCCTAACGCAACCCTAACGCAACACTAACGCAACCCTAACGCAACCCTAACGCAACCCTAACGCAAACCTAACGCAACCCTAACGCAACCCTAACTCAACCCTAACGCAAGCGGGCATAAAGACTGCAGCGGGAGCCAGGTTGTACCAGATAAACTAATTTTTCTTCGTCATAAATCTATTGAAAATATATTTTTGAAAATATGTTTCCACTACCCAGTAAAAAACTCCTATTGATTGGTACCAAAATGTGGCCAGTGCGATGAATAGAACGCTATGTGCAGTTTGCCGCAGTAAAGTCAATATTTACCGAAATGTCTACGAGTAACAAAAAAATGTTGCAAACGCCAGTCAAACAAAAATTGTCGGGTGAAATTGGCGTCCAACTTGACCATTACCGAGGTGAGTTATAGACGCACAAAATCATGGTTTGTAGGTGAATTTATTTCCAGCCACAAAGTGATTAATCACACAATAGTAAGCTTGAACTTATCTTGAATACTTATTCCCATTTAAAGCTGACGGCGCTTGTAAATTGGTATAGAAATAACGACGAGTTCAAGTGGATAACCTCACAAGATCGACGTCTGTAAACAGATGATCGAGGCAGGTTGTGACTTGAGCGACTGAGCCTCAATCAAGGGACTCGCATCTCTGTGCCTGGTGATGGAAAAGAAGGGAGGTTGCTAGCTTGTTGGAGACAAAAAGGGTTGCAACAATCTATCGGTAGAGATTTTTAGGGATTCCTGAAAAATCTCACTCTACAGTATAAACATTGAACTTATGAAGCTCGAATCGTACTCTGATAAGAAGTTTTTTACACTGTAACAGAGTTTCCTTTTACTTATAACAACATGGATCACTCTACATATACATAGGTTCTGAAATCAGCTTATCTAAAATGGATTAGAAATGAGCACACCGTGCGTTAGGGCATGACTAAGGGAACAGCTTGTAATAGGAGTCTGATGCCTAATATGTTCCTTGTTCATAATAAGGTTTTAAAGAAACGAGCTTCGAAATTACTATCAACATTTCACTGCAAGTCTTTTTGTCTCAAAAGAGTGACGAACCTCCCTGGATTTCCTTCAGTATGCACAACAAATTAACGTAAGCCTCTTCTCTAGGGCGTAGTTGCTAAACTGACACCCTTTACGCTAACGTTATTAGCACTTTATGCTTCTAATGTACCGCTTGAAAATAGAACTTAACCACGAATACTCACCTATAATAAGGGTGAGAATGAGAACTACGTTTCTCCATCATTCCTTCTCATCAAGCCAGTCCTTCTCCGTTTTCTATCTTCCACTTGATCAGCACTGAGAGTTTGTGGACCTTTCGTTGCTCCCCTCATGGTACACTAAAGCAATGTTTACGAGCGTTGTACCTCAGACAACCTTTTATTCTTGCGATGTGAGCGCTCAGTGGCCTTCGAATTAAAGATGCATGCGGGTGTGTAGGCTGAAAGGCGATACCCATGTATTTTGTGACGTTAGAAGTAATCTCGAAAAGCTTTCTGCAACCATACCCTGTGAGATCTGCTCCTTTTCTCAATATTTTGTTTTGTCGAGATCCGGCTGAGTAACACATGATCTCAGACCTATCCGGCTCTTTTCGTACAAATCTTCTCACGACTTTCATTATGGAGAAATTTCAGCTACTCCATATACATGTACATCAATTTTTCCTAATTTTGTTAGTCCATTCTAATACGTTCTTGAGCGAGCCGCCTGAAAGAAAATTATGTAAAAAAAACATAAAACAAAAATAAATTTGTGCTGTACTTTGCAAAAATCGAAATTAATGTAAATAGTATGTCTGACGTGAAATAAGGTGCGCTGCTCACGATAGCTTTGCGTGAAACTAGTCAAAATAAAGATATGAAGTGAGGCCTGTTGTCATTCACTGTAGTTCAAGAGGCCCCTGACACACGTAGACAAATCTTCCCTTGAGACTTAATTCCTACGAAGGTCCCTCCGCACTGAGACTTTAATGATTCAATATAACCCTGCTGTATTTACTACGCTGTAACGCAGGGAAATTGTTTTCATTTTTTGATCTCGCAGTTCATATTTCTGAGTATTTGTTTGGCAAATCAACTTTTGATTTATCTCATGCTATAAACTTTTCATTTAATTTCAATACATCCCAAAATTTTACGACTGACATCACGCCTTGATCGTGAATGAGAAGCCTAGAGCTGTTCGATCTTTCACGTTAAAATACATGTCTACTGCTGATTAATTTCAAGTTTGGCTTACAGCTTTTCAATAAACAGACGCCAATCCAATATTATTCATAAAAAGTCCATTACCTTATGATCTTTAAGGTGATACCTTAAAAACTATCGTGATATTTCATGTATGAGTCTTGATTGAGGTTCTTTCTTAGTGTCTTGATTCCCTGAAAGCAAATAGTTTTTCTCACGAATGAGCCACCACCAAATCGATCATACTCTGCTCCTTATTGTCTATTCTAAATCAATGTTTGTCATCAAACAAACAGAGATGACCTCACTCAGGGCTAGGCGCCAATAATTCATCTCTACAGTATATGAGCGATGGTATCTGACAGTACCAAGGCATACTTCGGGTGTGGTTTTGGTATTGTTGACGTCACCCATTACACACAAGTATTCCTTGAGTTACCGGCCTGAATCCTGGATCCCGACCCTGCTTCGCCGGAAGCATCGAGTGCGTTTGTAGCTTTACGTTAGCCAGACACTGTTGTTTTTTGTTGGTTTTGATAGAAAGAAGTTCAGCGAAGTGCACCCGGTATGTGTATTTGTCCGTGAAATTGTCAAACTATTTTGAAAGCTTATCTGACTGAAATATCTCGTAATTTGACCGAGAGTTCATCATCTGAAGCTGCAGGGAAAACAGCTGCAAATACCGGACAGGATACAGAAAAGACTTTGCACAACATAACCCACGAAGCCCACGACACTCTCTAACAAGTTGAGCAGCCAGAGAAACTTGATCTTCAGATTTCAACTCTTTGAGTGCTTGAGGTACACATCTGATCCGTTTCAAATTTTGCTTGGGATGAATCCCTTGTTTACATTTTCTTGGCTGTAAAACTATCGGAGGGACCACCAGCCCGGTGATGCGTCGTACGCCTCGCATTATGAGAGCTAGAGATAAAACTGACACCACTGCGGTCCGGACACGGATTGTTTTTCTTAGTAAGGAAGTCAATTTTGTTTTCATCATATATCAGTGAGAGTGAAGAAAAGAAACTCTTGCTCTTGCTTCAGTTCGAAATCTCCATAGATGGAGTTACAGAAATAGTACTTCAGGGCACACGTGAAAAATTTAGAGCCAAAATTTGAAATTATTTTCGCAAATTAGGTGGCCCATTCCTTCACAATATAGAAGCACAACCCCAAGATATAGAAGCAGAACCCTCAGAATATAAAAGCAGAACTCCCAGGATATAGAAGCAGGATCCCCAGGGTATAGAAGCAGAACCCCCAGGGTATAGAAGCAGAACCCCCACGATATAGAAGCAGAACCCCCAGGGTATAGAAGCAGAACCCCCAGGATATAGAAGCAGAACTCCCAGGGTATAGAAGCAGAACCCCCAGGATATAGAAACAGAGAATAGTTTACAATACCTGAAGGAGTTCGCGTATAAGACCACAACAGCAAACACTTTTGTATCCCAAAGCATGCTGGCAGGTAAGAACTGCATGGACAATTAGACATGTGCGTCAGTACACGATCATGGGTAAATCCAAATGTTATCCAGTGTGGAAATCCAAGATAACTCGATTCGCGGATGCTCTGATGCGCTAGCAAAATCATAAACAGTATTTTTTTGTAGAAATCAGTAAGTTTTGAGGCCATAGAGAGTGAATTAGTAATTACTGCCCTGCATCATTAATTCAAGATGGTCTTAAATCGGACTGGATTGCTGACTGACTCGTAACTGACATCTGCTAACCTGGGATTCCAATAGGACGTTATGTGTGGGTTGAAATGACCGTTTTGAAATTTCAAATAACTGTAACCAGCTTGTATGAAGTTGATTCAAAAGGACTTAAGATCGTTGCTCTCATTCAATTCATATATTTAGCAAGAATACATCCTTTATTTGCCAATATAAGAATTTCCGAATTCCATCCTGGGTATTTGGACGGATGGGTTATACGGACTCGCCTGCAAATTTTGTGTTAGGTTCGCTGTAATGTAGCTGTAATTCAGTTCAAATCTTAGGAATAATGAGGATGGAAAATCTACACTTCGACGTGGATCTGTTCATGAAGGAAACACTGAAACAACAAAGCAGGTAGGTGATGAAATAATCTAGTAGATACCTGTTGAGGCAACAAGCGCAATAGGTAGTTGACGAGGCAACTAAGTAGATAGTTGAAGCAACAAGGAATAGTTCACATAGTGTGGTAAAAATATTGAGCAAATTCGGTAGCACATTCCCATGATTTGTGAGTTGTCAAGCTCAACAAGGCTTCAGACCCTCGGACTGAGAGGAGAGAGAGCCGTCTGATTTGGTGCACCATAGTCCCATTGATCACAGCAGCGTTCAGGTAGCTGCTCTAGAGCGCTCTTGTGCCTGGTGCGCTTGGTGCTACCTTGTTATTGTTCTCATAATTTCGATTCATATCTCCTTATCGATCATCTCCAGTAAAATTACACGCAAAAATTTGTTGCACTTCCTCAGTGGTTGCTGGAGACCGTTGGTCGGACTTGTGACTATGAAGACGATCTTCTATTTACGTTATGTTTGGACTTCAATTCCTGTTGTTCTGTACCATGTACCCGACTTACCTTTGTGTCTCCTCACTAGCAGCTACTCTGCGAGCGATTCAAATGATGCTCAAAATACAGATAAAAAGCACGTACGAACTTAGATCTCAACATTGCAGCCAAACACTAAGCTGGCCCGGAGAGTGGAGCCTTGGTCGAAGAATTTGATTGCTCAGGTTTGTGATGGCTTTCTTTCCTTTGAAGCGACTCTTGAAACTCTGCAACAGCTTCACTATGAACTGATTATTATTTATAGTTACTTAGTTCTCTTAGAAGGCTGTGGCTAGAACAATGCCATTACGGTACTTTGTGAGCTTCGTTGGTATTTTTTAACTTTTAGGTAAATATTGGGTAGAAAACCAATGCCACTACAATTAATAAAAAAATAATTTCAACAGAAACTGATCAAATATTTGCGTTAAATGAATTAGTTCCCAAACAAGATTTGCTAAAATGTTCGATATTAGTAGAAAATTGAACTTTTGATAATGAGGAAATTTAATTCCTTATATTTTTGAAGTCCTGTCGAAAATAGAATGTACCAGCTAGAAAAATTTGCTATTATACTTTCATTATGAAGGCCTACGGCTGTAGAAATTCGAAAATAGTACGTTTATGCGACAGTTTTTTTAAAATTATTATCTGTACCAGTTTTTCAAAATGTGTTAATGTATGTACCAGAAATTGCCTATGTAGCAGTAAAATCAGGAACAAAGGAACACATAGATAACTTTGAGGCACACATAGGAACACTTTGAGGAACAGCCTTTTGTCTGTTCCTCAAAGTGTTAAGTTGTGTCTGATGCAGTAAGTTTGTATCACATCGACATTGAAGGCAAGACTCTGACAGCGATCGGCACAGGTGAAGTCTTATTTTGCGAGCCCTAACTTCACAATGCATGTATTTATCTTAATTTAACGGTATGTTTGCCATAAGAGAAGCAGCACACAATCCATCACAGTTCACAGATGTTGAGGGTTTAAGGCGGTACTGTTTTCCTCTAAACGATAAAATTGTGATCTTTCCTCCCACAGATTAATGAAGAGGTAACTAAAGTATCTAACTTAACAATCAAATCTGCACCCGTTACCTTAATTCTGTGCCGTCGGTGTCGCACACGGCCATTGGGCAGCAGCGATGGGGCAGCGCGTGTCCAGAACAGACTTCGAGCACACAGAACTCGAGCAGATCCATGCCCGTCGGCGGAGGGAGATACTGAGTGAGTCTTTGGTTGTGCAGGTCTGTGGTTTTGCAGGTCTGTGGCTGCTGACGTCACTTTGATAAGTTTCCTCAGGGGAACACTGTTAGGTTACTTCGGCAGTAGCTATTGACCTTCGGGACTTCTGTTTTTCGTGGCCACTTTGCTTCGTTCCATTTACAAGCCTTCTTCTTTGGGTATTCGTTATCTTTTCTTCCTCTTCCCTCTTAATTTACGGTTTTTAGGCACAGGGAAATTTGTGTGGGAACACACCTGTGCATAAATTTTCCGTCTCCTAGAGTCCATACTAAATAGTCCCTTCTTCTCGTTTTCTTGAGATCATATTCCACTGGCTAGGGAACTTTAAACTAATAAAAAGTGAATAAAATAAACAAATAAAAGTTTCGATTTCGCAAAGTATGTTTTCGTATCAAACCTATAAATTCAGGTATGTTTATTCCTGCAAGTACGTCAATGTGAGGTATGCACATATGCCACGTATGCGCGTATGCCAGGTATGTAGTTATGCTAAGTAAGGAGGTATGTGAGGTATGCGAGGTATGCGAAGTATGCATGTATGCAGGTATGTAGGTATACAGGTAAGTGAGGTATGTGAGGTGGGGTATGCATATATGTAAAGTATGTGGATATCTCAAACCTAGAACTCCAGGTATTTTTTTTCAGTCATGAACGTCAACGTTGGTAAAGGCCGTAGCGACACAGAGACATCGCCTGGCAATGATCCATCAAGTGTTCAAATAATCCTGAATATTGCAGCTGTGTTTGCAGCTCACTTCTGAACGTAAACTTAGAAATTTACATGAGCTGTGAACTACAGGAACGAGAAAGAAGAGTCAGGATATTGACTGAAAGACATGTGTATTTCACCAAAAGCTGACGTCAATCGTCAGCAAATGCAATAGAAGGGAACTTGTTTTGCGTATTGCCAGGTCGTCGAGGCCAGCGATGGCGGCAAATGTGGGGAGGAAGTGGTAATGTGAAAGCGAATTCTCAGGCCGGAAGCCAAAACTTCATTTTTGAAAGAGAACTTTATTGCCGTGAGCTGAACATAATTCACCATTTCCGTGCAGCAAATTTCATTGCTACGCCGTAAGCCTAATTTCTGTGCCTCGAGGAAGTCATGTCTTAAATCCTATTTCTAGATCTTAAGTCCTATTTCTTGGTCTTAATCCTTATTTCTGGGTCTTAATCCCCATTTCTGGGCCTCAATCCCTATTTCTACGAATTGAACCAAGTTTCTAAAACTGAAAGCCGTTTTAGTTGTTGCACTTCAATTTTTTTGTAATTAAAACCCTCATTGCGAGTGAGACTTATTTCTGCTTATGCACCCCCTCAGGGGGCATAGGATAGGCCATAGGCAATAGAGGTAGGTTAGTTAGGTTTGTCTATCCTATGCTATGGGGACTAGCGCCCCCAGGGGAGCACCGCTAGGCTACCTCAGCTTTAGATAGGCCTTCGGGACTTCTATCTTTCGTGCCCACTTTGCTTCCTTCCGTTTTCATTCCTTCTTCGCTATTTCTTATTTGTCTTTTCTTCCTCTTCCTTCTTAACTTGCTGTTTCTATGCGCAGGGGATCTTGTGTGGGAACACACCCTGTGCATAGATTCCCCGTTCTCCTAAGTCCATACTAAATGGTCCCTACTCTTTCGATGCGGTATAGCCCTCGAGGCCGGTGCATTGCGTCTAACCCCAATAATAATAATAATAATCTGCTTATGCACCAATGTTTTAGGAGCTCGCCTGACGCTCAAGGAACTCTTCTCTTTTCCAAACGGCCTCCTGCTTAAGATCCGCAAGGCAACATTTTTCAACCAAGAATTGCTTTTCGGATGTTGAAATTTAACCTTGAAGCAACGGATACACATCTCAGCTGCAAACATAATTTTTTAACTTAACAAACATGTAACATAATTTCAAGTCGGATTCGAGTGCTCAAAGCTACATTCCAGCGGTTAGATTTCTTTTTCGCATTTACTAGCGGAAAATTGACTTCTTGAATCGCACGATTATCCAATACATTAAAATCATGACATACTTGTAATGCCCTCGACCTGACGCAAAATCTGGTGCAAAATTTCTATGCATAAAACTGTGGCTTCCCAAAATTTGCACTTTAGCTTATCGTTTTTTTGGCACGACTGAGAACCCTTTCAGCCGTTGCCTTGTCAAGATCATTTTTCTAGTCGATGTCCATCATAGCGGCCAGAACACAATGTGTGGGACTCGCTTTGAAATCGAAATTAAAACAAGTAGTCCAGTTCTTGCTTTCTTTTTGATCATGTCTTTGAGTCGTGTGTACGTGATCTGTTGAAGCCTCCATTAACAATCATGCGTATCCTCAAAGTCAAGTGAAGCGAGTCATCATTGTCATATTACTTCTATTCATCATTCATTTCATGCATTATTATTTTATTGGCGAATATTTTAATCATGAATTACTTAAACAATTCAATTTTGATGGCAAATAATTCAATTATGCATTACTAGCGCTATTTAATTTTAATGACTAATGACTCAATTATGCATTATTAGCGCTATTTAATTTCAATTATTTTCGCGGGCAGAGAAGCACCCAGAAGTGAAGACGCTGTTTGGGCCCGACCCCATGCTGGGCGTCTGGGTGAGTCTCATCGTGCTCTTCCAGGTGGCGTCCCTCTTCGTGGTGTACCGCCTGTCCTGGGCGCCCTTCCTCCTGATGGCGTACTGCGTGGGCGGCACCCTCAACCATTCCCTGACTCTGGGTGAGGGCTTGGGGTGAGGGCTTGGGTGAGGGCTTGGGGTGAGGGATTGGGGTGAGGGATTGGGGTGAAGCTGGGCTGGAATATAACCCCTTCCCCTGCAAGTGGCCTGATAAAAGAAGTCTAATTTTCTGTATTTTAGTTTTTTTACTTTACGGGCCTGATCATAATCGAGAATGGTTGATTCATACCAAGAGATGCCATGGAGGGACAAGGAAATTCGTGTCTTGATTGTTTCTGTAATCGAAGAGTTAGCTCATCTTGGCTTGAAAAATGGCAATTGGATAAAACGCGTCAACTCGCTCCTGTAGGGGTTGTGGTTAAATCAAAGTGAAAACTGCTGCCGAGTTTGTTGCAATAGTGGCCAGCCGCTCGCGCCGAGGAGCAAATAGCACATGTACTGTATTCGGAGTACTGATGACGGACCTATATACAGACTCGGAGTAGTCAGATGAGGTACCTCAAAATTCAAGGTAGTTCGATGACGGACCTATATGCAGACTCGGAGTAGGCAGATGAGGTACCTCAAAATTCAAGGTAGTTCGATGATGGACCTATATACAGACTCAGGGTAGTCGTATGAAGCGCCTGTAAGCTCAGGGAACAGATGATGAGTCTCGTTTTAGGTGATGATATCTAATCCTTTTTGTTACCACATCCTGGTCTGAACCGCATTCTTCGAGTAACTTGAAGGTACCAAACATATCAATTGAGAGAGGTTCTCTCGTAAAAAGATTGCATTAGCTCGAGGAGGAAGAGGCTTCTCAAATGCCACGCTCTCGCAGTATCGTTAACTCGTTACGTGTGAACACCAGACTTCTTCTACACACCCCATGTAGCACATCGAGCTTGCCGGCTGACGAACAGTTCAGCCGGCACGGTGGACCGAACTCGGTTCACGCTCGAATCGGTCGCCCAGGCTTATATTCAGACATAATTGGATCTTTATTTCTGCTGTACTCACGTTCAGAAGATGATTTGATCCTAATATCAGCTAAAGTTGCATCCACAAAACGACGTGATCTTCATTACAGCTGTACTTACGTTTGCAACCCGATTTGGCCTCGATTTCAGCCATCCATGAGATCGGCCACAACCTCGTGTTCGGCCACCGATACCCGCTGGCCAACAGGGCGGTGGGTATGCTCGCCAACCTACCCATCGGGGTGCCCTTGTCGGTCACTTTCAGAATCTACCACATCGATCACCATAAGGTGGGTGTGGTCATGGCTTGCACTCACCCAAAACTCGACAGCTTGTAGCAAAAATTGGAATATTTTTCGGCAAACCGACACAACATTTTACCTTTCTTGTGGTGTTTTCGGATGTTCCTCAATACCAGGGGTGTTTTTCTCTTAGAATTCAACGATCAACACATTTTAAAGGACTTGTTTTATTTATTCATCTTCAGCATCGGTGTGTAATTTCTTCCTATAGGTAAAAAATTTGAGGTCGATATTAGGAAACAACTTTTACGGGTGACATTTTGCCTCAACGCAATTATTGTCGTTGCTTTATTGTAGATTTCATTCCGTGAAACTTCAGCTCTTTCGTTCATCCATGACTTCATTTTCTAACTTTATTATTGTAATAAAATGCAAACTCAATCATTCCACTAATCAATCTATATGACAAGCCTTTACCTCATGACTTTTCTATTGAAGATCTCTTTTCGATTGCAATTTCGAGGGGATGGATATGGACTTAGCCAAACATGAATAAAATCTTATTATTTTGGATTACCCTTCCCCATTGGGCAGGAACAAGGAGTGCCGCACCTGGATACCGACATCCCCACCCGGCTGGAGGCTGAGCTGTTCTGCACGACTTGGGGCAAGCTGCTGTGGATGGCCCTGCAGCCTCTCTTCTACGCCTTCCGGCCCATGGTTGTGCGACCACGGCTCTTCACCACCGGCGAGCTCGTCAACATCATCGTCCAGTTGATTTTCAACGCTGCCGTCATCTACTACTTTGACTGTGAGATATTTGCTGGGAATGTTCACCCAACGGCGCCAGAGAACTATGAACTATGAGGGGACAGTGCAGCTGATGTCTGTGCTAGCTCGATTCGTCAACCTTTTTAACGTGAAATTCATAGATATTAAAACAAATCCATGAAGTTTGGCGAACTGAAAATCTAAATGCACATTATATTTCTAAATCTAGAAGTTGATAGTGATATTAACTCGTGAGACATAAAATGAATCACCCAAGAAACTCGAGTGTAAAAATGAAACTAACCAAGTCATCAAATTCTTTCCATAAGAGTTAAAGCCTCGACATTGAGAAAGAACTGATCATTTCCAGAGAAGCTGGAAGCTAGAACAGAGTGAGCTCAGACCCGCTTATTCCAATTCTTTTCGCCCAAATTTCCTAGCGCGTGACTAGGATTCGTTAGGTTAGGTGTCACTGCCAAAAAATTGGGTCAATAATTAAATTGACTTCTCACTCACAGTTCGCACGTACATGTACTTGGTGGGCGGCACTCTCCTGGCTCTGGGCCTGCACCCCCTGGCCGGCCACTTCATCGCTGAGCACTACATGTTCAACAAGGGCCAGGAGACCTACAGCTACTACGGGCCCTTCAACATGATCAGCTTCAACGTCGGCTACCACAACGAGCACCACGACTTCCCCTTCGTTGCTTACTCGCGCCTTCCAAAGGTGAGGAATCCGCTCGGTATTCACACGGCATTCCAAGGGCTTCTTTGAGACACATTTCGAGTCCATATAAAATAAATAATATTGTTCTTAATTCATTGGTTTGATGCTTGAAATTTGTATTGTCATTGCGTTTGGACTAACTGTGTTAAAGGGAAGCTTGGGCTTTAATTGGACACAATCTTGGCCACACCGTGCTGACACAGGGCTGCGCACCTCTGTCTCACGTGAACGTCATCGGAACGAAGCCAATACCGCGTTTGTCCACCGGTATCAGTTTTTACGTAGTGTAGATGTATCATTTGCACCTAGCGTCTACTGTTTATCATTTTCTTGAAAAAAAGTTCCCGCCAATTACGGATAGAATAAAAACGAACGTAGTTGATGAGTTTTCACTACACTGAAAGTCGCTGGAATTTAATGCACAGATCTGTGACGCCTGCTATAGCCCCGCTCGCACAAGCACGTTTCACCCTACGCAACGTTACGTCTGCCTTCATCACAGTCTAAAATTTGACTGAAATGATGCTCGTGGCTTCCATTATCCTGACATAGGGCATCTGGTTGTTGTTGTTATCATATGCCTCTCTTCAAGGGATATTCGTATTTCTCAGGACTGTAGATCATGTTGCACATGTTCACTGAATTTGCTAGTGTCCTTCATCCAGCAAGTGATTTGCTAGTGTCCTTCATCCAGCAAGAGATTTGCTACTAGTGTCCTTCATCCAACAAGAGATTTGCTAGTGTCCTTCATCAAGCAAGAATCCTTCAGGCAGCAAGCGTCCTTTATCCAGCAAAATGTAAGAAAAAGAAACTTAATCTACACGTGTTTAGGAACTTAGGGGGTGTTTCTATTTCAAATTTCTTCTATCATGCATTTATCTCAAACGTTCTCGACAAGCAGCTGTATGAAACTGAGATTCTTAGAGATAAAGACTTCATACGATTTATTTTGTATACCAAACTGCTGAACGACCTGTTGTGCTTTTTTGGAAACATTTTCAGTCAGCTGCAGCTCATTAAATTTCACCACGTACTGTTGAAGACACGTACGATAGTACACATGAGCAATAAGCAATGGTTGCCAATCGATATTTTGTGTTGTGAACTGAAACTTCACGCGTGGGAATATTCATTAACGTTCTTTTTTGTCTTGTACAGTTGCGCGCCATGCTCCCTCAATACTACGACGCCCTTCCTCGCCACGAGTCCTGGATGAGAGTCATCTACGACTTCATCACAGACCCTGCCATTGGACCTTACGCTCGAGTCGTGCGCGAGAAGCACTTGAAGTCTCTGGCCGAGCGTCAACGTGAAGCGTCTGCTAAGGCTGCCAAAGTTGACGCTAATGGAAACGTCGGCCCGCGAGATGGCGGTGGCGATGCGCCTGAAAGTGGCATTGGTACGTCCAATGGTTGCATCAGTGCGCCAAACGGTGACATCAATAAGCAGAATATTAGCAGCATCCCTGAAGATGATCTCAGGATACCTAATAGCGACATTTTAAAATTTAGCAGTAATAACGGTTCGTCCAATGGCGAGCCCGAGCAGCTCGACATCAGAGAGGATTTCCTCGGCTCAAGCGAGCCTAGGCCTGTAGAGAGCGTGCTTACGCGACGTGTTGCTCATGCCCTGAAGGTGTAACTTTTCCATTTGCACTCATTTCCAATTCGAAAGGACTCAAATGCGCCAGTCATTGATTATTGGTAGCATGCGGAGCATTTTTTCAAGATGTAGATTGATCATTTCTCTTAATTTCTCTCATAGATATTGATAAAATGTGCATATCAATATCACGGTTCTAGAAGCTTTAGTTCCCGGGTGAGTGCCGCGAGAACTCGAAAATGTTGTTTGTAAAAACGGCCCCTCGGGGGGCATAGGATAGGCCATAGGCAATAGAGGTA